>PVKA01005882.1:71135-87568 GCA_004027165.1 Ctenomys sociabilis
AAAAAAAAAAAAAAAAAAAAAAAAAAAAAAAAAAAAAAAAAAAAAAAAAAAAAAAAAAAAAAAAAAAAAAAAAAAAAAAAAAAAAAAAAAAAAAAAAAAAAAAAAAAAAAAAAAAAAAAAAAAAAAACAGATAAAGAAAGAAAAGTTGAAACTGATCTTATAAACAAAGACAAGAGCTTGTCAATTAAGAGCCGGCAAATGGCGGATTAAAGTGCCTGCTTAGGCAGACACAGGGGCCTGGAGTTCAATCCCCAGACAAGCTGTGCCCGCCCCACTCCCAGGGCACTCTGAGATGGAGATTGAGACTGGGCGTGGCGGCGGCGGCGGCAGTGGCACCCGCCTATAATCCCAGCACTTGGGATGCTGTAAGCAAGAGAATCACCATGAATCCAATATGCACAGTGAGACTCTATACACCCTGTCCACCCTGTCCTAAATACAAAAACAAACAGCTTCTCATCTGGCCATGAAAACAGCCCAGAGAATCTTGTGTTTGTTGTAGATGCAGGCCACAGATTTTTTTTTCTTTTTTCTTTTTGTGGTACTGGGGATTGAACTCAGGACTTTGCCTGGCTGCAGATTTTTGAGGAGATCCAGATAGCCCCTCCTTTGCAAAACAGGGTGAGGAGAACCTATTGTGGAATTTCAAGTAATGTCCTGGAAGGCTTGAGGGTAAAGGTAGTTTTCCTCCTACCTTTTGCATTGCTCATAAGACTGTATATAAATGTGGAGTGCATGAAAGGTGGCGGTTCATTTCAAATGGCCATCACTTAGAAGGTGTGGATCAGTTCGCGATCAGTGGTGATTATGTGCCAAACTATCTTTTCATCTGTAATTGGTAGGGATTTTAAAATTTTCAAATTGGCTCTCTAGACAGAAAGTTTAAGGAATGTTACCAAAATTGTAAACATATTTTTAAACATATTGAAAGTTCATTGCCTTAATAAAATGACTTCATCCAAACATTTTTTCCTGAAATTTATTTTTTTATGGGAATACTTGGTGAGAAGAGGAAACCAGGTTTATACTACTTAAAGGAAAGAACTGGTTAAAAATGCAAACTGTATGTTCTTGTTTACTTTTGTAGCTTCTGACACAAAATTACCAACACCCACAAGTTAAAGGAGAAAAGGTTTATTTTGTCTCATAGCTTGTAGAATTTTCAGTCCACCATGAGCTGACTCCAGTGCAGAGTGGCCCACACAAGAGCATCCTGGAGGAGAAGCAGTCCATGGCAAGATGGGAGGAAGCATCATGCAGCAAGAAGCGTCTGCCTGCTTTCTGTCCCTTTACACTCCATCAGGCTGGGGCTGGTCAGATAGCTCAGTGGACTAAAGCTCCTGCTTAGGCAACTTAGGCAGGTGCAGAGAACTGTGGTTCATTCCTAGGCACCATATGCTGTGCCAGTCCTGCACTCACGGTGGGCTGAGCTGGCCAAAACAAACAAACAAACAAACAATACACTCCACCAGGCTATCGGCCTGATGGTTGCTGCTTCTCCCACCTAGGGTGGGACTCACCTACCCACACAGAACTATGATAAGCCAGATTAGTAATCACACATCCTTAATCCCAGTGCTACGCACTCTGCGTCCAGTCACCTCTAAAATTCTCCACCCATAAGCTGAATAGCTTCGGGAACACATCTAGAAACAAGTCATAACACCCCAGCATCACTGGTCCCGCCGAAGAATGAAGATTCATCAGTGATTGGAACAACTCCTGACAGCCTATCAGTAGTGCTCCAGCATAGACAACTGGAAGAAGACATTTTCAGCTGTTTTTGTGAGTATTTATGAAGATAGTAGCCTGATTTTATTAGTGTAAGATCTTATTTTCTGTACTATGCCACACATGGAACATTAGATGCATGTTTTTAAAACTCATTTATGAAAGGGCATCTGTTTCCAAGATTTAGGTAGTATAATCTATGCTGCTATAAATAGGGGTAATGCATGGATCACTGTGGTGTGACGACGTCAATGCATTTGGACAGATACTTAGAATAGCTGGGTCAAATAGGACATCTAGATTTGGTGTTTTTGGGCTATCTCTGTGTCATTTCCACAGTGGTTGTATGGTTGAGCAATTACATGCCCCTGAACACCACCTTCTCCCTATCCCATCTTCCCAGCAGCATGTATTGTCAGTTGAGAAGTAGGAAGAACTTTTTCAAATAGGAAAGGAAATACAAGATCAGGTAAAGGCAGGAAAGGAAAGGAAATGGATTTAAAGAGAAAAAGAATTGAAGGAAAAATGGAAATAGAACTTTTGTAAATAAGAAAAGGAAGAACAGTTGGAGGGAAGAGGAAGGGGAAAAAGAATTTCTTGTCTTTTTTGAGACAGGGTCTCACTATGCAGTTCAGGCTGGCCTCGAGCTCACTTTGTAGCTCAGGCTGGTCTCGAGCTCGCAACAATCCTCCTGCCTCAGCCTGGGAAAAAGAATTAGATTGCCATGTGTTGGCACAGTTCTTCCATAGTAAATGTGGTCATTATATACAGCATACAAGTCCGAATAAAAATAAATACATTCTAAAAGCTTTTTACAAAAGCCGAAAACAAAACACCCCATTTTATAAATTAACTAAATACAAACGAGCTAGCCAAATAGCCCTGTCTCCTTGAGATTGAGTAGTATGTTATCCAGTTTATTAAACTATCTGCTCATATCTGGTTCTATGTATTATCCTTTTAGATATGACATTCCAATCAAATGCTTTGTTCTATAATCAATTTTTACAATTATGTCCTGTTACAAGGAAGACACTGAACCTATGAAAGTGACTTTATTCCCATCAAAATTCAAATGCTCAAAAATAGTTGTTAACTTCTAGAAGGATCAGTCAGAGAGAAAAATGAATGATTTATATTGTTTATAAGAATATTATCCACAGTGGTGTAAGTTGTACAGTTTAAGAGAAAGAGATTATTTATATGCAGAAAATGGATCACAAAAGAACCAAAATTTCATCCACCTCAAAGAAAGCCATGTGTTTTTGAACTTTTTTTAATCACTGTGTTCATTCTCATATAATTAATTATTACTTGGTTGATCTTGGTTTATCACTTTCAAATACCTATTTTCAAGCAATGGTAATAGCATGGTTTTAATCCCATAGTATGGCTTCAAATTTATTTAAACCATTTCATTGGGAGTCTGAACTGCAGCATGACTGTGAAAATTAGCAATATTGTTAGTCTTATTTGGCACAGATTTTCCCAATTACCAGTCCTTGAAAGATATTTAGGTGAGACTTTTACGAAGGATTTAATTTACCTAAGCTGTTATCCCAAACCCAACCAGAACAGAGTCCTTTATGGGATTTAAGGAATTTGACTTTGTGATGCCATTCAGAGTTAGAATAATGACATATATACACAGTATATGTAGGCATATAGATGCACATGCACACATGTGCAAGCAGAGAGCACTTGCTTGACATTCATTTTAAAAATATAGCTGTTAAGTAACAGCATAATGTAAGATTCAACACTTTATATAAAAAGGGACACTTCTTTGCCCTTCATCCTGTTGTTATGTGGATTGTGTTTTTGACAAGAAAGGTTAGGTTATGTTGACCTCAAATTAAAGCTGCAGGTTTTCTTAATATTCATGAGGGAGACAAGATTTTTGCCCTGCTGTGAAATTCTTTTGGGAACCCCTGCCTTCCTTGGGAGCCTCCTAGTGATAAGCTGTCCTGAGTTTACCTGAGAGTAGGTAGTTGGGAATCTAGACTGGGAAGGTCACGGTTTTGCAGAGAAAAAAGCACAGCATTTGGAGTGGTAGAAAGAAAACTGAAGAAGCACAGATTGAAGAATTCAAAACAATTTAAGCAGAGAAGACAGTAAAATGGTAACACAAAGAAGTAGGAGTGATTCAGGAGGGAGTTGATTTACAAATGCCAGTTTGGTGAAGGCATGCAATTCAGCTTATCTTTAATGAAATCGTGTTTGCAAGACCAGAAGTGTTTGAGGCCATAGTGCGGAGCCTGTAGTTAGCAGGATTTCATGATTGGAGGATTGCAGTGCACTGAAATCCTCTGCTGTTGTGAGTCATTGTATCCCACAGAAGTGCCGGGAGCTCTCACCTTGCCTCTCCATAATTAAACTGAGAAGTATTAGACTTTTAAGTGGGCTACCACCACATTTCTGAGGAACACCTGAATCTGAGTTATTATAATCTATCCTTATTGTAATCTTTGATATGCAAGATAAACATACCCAATTTGAGATAGCCTAATAAAATGTGATCATTTTTGGATTATGTATTCAAGATATCCTAAATATACCTTCTTCCTTGCTTTACTGTATCTGCTTTAAGCTTACTATGTCTTAATTTGAAGTTAGATTCCATCTATGTAGCAACTAAGGTAGCAACAGGTAGCTCCAATTTGAACTATATACATCATAGCATAAAAAAATAGAAAAGAAGCCTGTGTTTGCTAATTTTTTGAAAGTATTTCCTTTTTTTTTCATTTATTTTCTATTAGCACATTTGTTGTAGATAATGATTCTATTCCTCATAAGGAGTCAGCTTATTTGCCTAACATATCTGACTTCTTATCCCTCCCTCATCCCTCTTCTCTTCATCTCCTGCTCCTCTTCTGTTTTGCTCAAAGATCTCTTACTGTACCTATCCTTTACTTTGCTTACATTTGGCATTATGCACTGCTGGATTTTAGGTTTCTGGAACTTGCAAATTAAGTAGTTAACTCCTGCATACATATTTCCCTAGCTGAGAAAGAAAGTAGAAGTTCACAGAAAAATCTTTAGGGAAACTTGGATCACTTTCTTGACCGTTAGTTGTTTTTTTTTTTTTTTTTTTTTTTTTTTTCAATTTTAAGTGGAGACAATAATTATCAAGCCTTCAAAGAAATGTGAATATGAAATGGATTAATATATAAACAGTTTTAGCACAAATATGGAAAGCAGTAACCTCTACCTACCATCATTAATAACTTAGTTTTGACCCATGAGGATGTCAATTTTGATATTTTCAGTTTTCTTGGAGAAAGAGATGCCTGACACATTAGGAAAGCACAATCACACCTTCGTTATGTGGAAAATTGGCACAAAGGCCAGGAAACAGATTGGAAGACCCACCCTGGCTGTGGGTAGCACGAGGCAATGAATGAGTAGCATGGACTAAATTAAAATGGAGAAAAGAATGTGCATGCGTGTGTTTTGGAAAGCTTTAGTCTCCTTTAGCTGGAGCATCCTTGGCCGCTCTTCTTCTTGGACACTGGTCACCAGGTCTCTAGTTTCTTCAGCACTCATTCCAATTGATACTGATGATTCACTGTGAGTCCTCAAGACTTAAGCCTTGGATGGATTGCTGCAGCTTTGATCCCTCTTCTTCTGCAGATTGAGTTTTGGGCTGAGTAATTGCTAGATCTTCTTCCCTTCAGGATGCAGATGGTCACTGTGGACTTCTGGCCTCCTGTCCTATGATCCTGATAAACCTCTTTGCATAATGGTGCATGTATTTTCTTTTAATTCTTTTCCTCTAGAGAAATCTAAAGAAAACACTCCTAAAGAAACACAGCAGTGTTTCACCCATACTTCTCAGATGATTGTAAATTGGAAAATTGTTATCAATCCACAAAGAAGTAAATTTTGAAATTCAGAATATGCATTTATGTAATTGCCAGTTTATACCAGTTGGATCTAACAATAAGAAAGACTTTCATTTTAGATACATTATGTTTTCATTGCTTTTGTCTAGGTGTTCAGACTTACTGTATTTTACAAAGATATACACATATATGTTGTAGATGGAAGGCACATTTAAAGGGAATACCTCTAGTATTTATGGTTTGCGAAATGCTTGTCTAGTCTTAACAACAGATTAAACAAAGAACTATTTGTCAAGGATATGATGTTTTAGACTTAAAAATAAAAAGAGAGTTGAAATTCAGCCTTTCCTTGGCTACTGTGGATTTTTGTTACCTTTGTAATGTTTACCTTTATACTGAATATCTATATATATCAAGAGTAATATGAAAAGAAAAATATTTGATTTTATTGAAAAGTTTAAGAACTTGCTGTACAGATTTGCATAAACTCATAATGAGGCTAATAGTAATCCCAGTCTATATGCTGAAGTATTACAGTGTATCTTTTACTGTAGAACAGGCTCTCTCTGTAAAGTATTTAGTGAAATTCATTTGTGGCAAATGAATTGCTTTTCTACATCTTAAAAAATTAAATGAACACAACTGAGACATGACTGAAGCTTTTCCTCTAAGAACAGCATCAATCCACTATTATGTCTTTTCTGCAGGGCTACTGTGAGTTTTCTTTCTTTCTCTCTTAATCAACCAGTAGCTATGACACTTGGTATGCAGACTTTTAATAACTAGTTCATGTATATAAGTAATCAAAATTGCATATTGATTAAATTTCAATTATAGCAAAATGAGATTTTAAGAAATCTAAGAGAAGAATACTTTGAATCAAGCCAATTAAAGGTTTTATTGAACTTATGAGATTTATAATATCTTAAATCCCTCTTTTATCCTTAGTGATTGATGTTATCTATAATTTTAAAAAGAAATAAAATGTTTCTTCAATGTGCAATAAAGTTCAATTTTATATTACTAAATTATCACCTTTCAAGAGAGGTTTTATTTTTCTTCCAACTGTGAGCTTGTGGTGTTTCTCATATGGCATTTTAATGTTTTTAGAGTTTATTTTCCTAACAGATATTTTCTGAAACAAGTTTGAAAACACCTTTTGATCTTAGATTCATAATTATCCATTGATGCTTCTTAATTATCTTTTCATACTACAGGACTTTCTTGTAGATAAAAGGAAAGAGTGATATATTTAGCACAGGCTCCTTGATAAGTTTAGTGTGGTCTCCATTATTTAACAAATTGGCATGTATGAATGTTCTTTTATCTCATATGGGAATAATTCTAGTTCTCTGCATTTTGTAGTGATATTTGTGCAGACAGTATGGTATAGTAGTATAAAATCAGTTGGAACAAGCACTAGTGTTTTCAAAATGCAAAATATTAGTACTTTTGCGTTAAAGATACTGGGAGGTACCTTTTTTCTCCAAAGAACGTATAAATTAATGAGGAATAAGCAATGTTGATTTTGGTGACTTTCTGATGTTTAAGAAATACTTTAGAAAGGGGATGCTGCTCCAAAGTTGGGTGTTTATTTTATTTATTTTTTTTTTTTTTACAATTTTATTATGCTGGAGTTTTCCATCCTTCTCTTTAACTCTTGTTCCTTTGGCAGTACTAAGATCCAAATTCCCAGCCTTGTCCATGACTTAATCTCAAACTCTAGATGTCTCAGCTTCATATCTACATCAGAATTTGGGGGAGATGGCTCAGTGGAGTAAGTGCTTCCCTGGTAAGTGCAAAGGCCTGAGTTCAATCCTCAGTTCTGAAAAAAAAGAAATGTGACACATATAGAACTAGAACTCCAAATAACATAGAACAAAATAAATCTACACCCAGACATGTAGTAATCAAGATACCAGGAATTCAGCAAAAACAACATGACAAAAGCTACTAAGCAGAAGAATAAATGACACTTAAAGAAAAGCCATTGTGAATCACAGAAGATTTCTCACAACAAACCATCAAGTCAAGAAGAGCATATAGTTTTGCATTTCAAGTCCTACAAAAAGACAACTTTCAACACATATTAATATACTCTGCAAAACAGTCTTTCAAAGTTAATGGAGAAATGAAATACTTCCATGAAAAGGAGCAACTGAAAAATTCAGAGCAACCAAACCAACTATACAAAGAGTACTAAAAGATATTCCAGCAAGGGATTAAAATGACCACAATCCCAAAACAACTATAGAAAGAAACCATCAAACAGGAAAAGCAATTAAACATAGGAAAAGTAGGAAACCAACGGCAAGAAAAATAACATGACAAACATAAGCCAATACATATCAGTTAGAACCACCAATGTAAACAGACTTAACTCATCAATTAAAAGAAATATATTGGACGAGTGGATCAAGAAACAAAATCCATCTATATGTGCACACAAGAAACACATTTGATTCAAAAAGTTCATAGGCTGAAAGTCAAAGGATGTAAAAAACAAAAAAAATAGTACATGTGCCAGTAGCTCAGAAAAAGTTATTCTGTTCACAGACAATGTGAATTTCTAACCAAGAATGATCAAGTGTGATAAATTTACCTGCTGTAAATTGTGCTGCTATAAATATGGATATACAAGTATTGCTGTAATAAGATGACTTAAGAATTTCTCTGAAAAAAAAAATAGAAAGAAAATAACTAGATACATTTTAATTGCTATTTTTAGTTTTTCTTAGGAATCTCCATCCTGATTTTCTTAGTGGTTGTGATTACCTTTTTAAAAGTCTGGTTTCTAGTGCACTCTACATGCTATGGGGGACGCATGAAGCTTGGAGCTTCAACAAATATTAGCTATTGGATGGGTGGCCGAGTGACTAGACAGCATTTGAATTATTCTTCCCCTGTATCACCAAGAATTTCTTGTGGCTTACTTTTCTTTATTGTTCCCTAAGATACACATGAAGCTGGTGAACGATTAAAGCTGTCAGGGTCTGCGAAGGTGAATACATTCTCTTGCCTTTTGCTGTGTGCACTTGACTATCTGAAGCAGAGGCTCATTTACAGATCTCTTCTCAAGCACAGGATTTGCTGTCTGAACCTGTATCAGGTCTCTGGGTTTGTGGCATTAGAGTAACTGCTGTACAATGGATTTCTTATGCTGACTTATTCTAGCCTGAGATGAACAAATTTAGAGGTGGCACACTGCCAGTCAAGGACAAATTGGGGAGCAGCCATGATCTAAACTTAAACGTATAAACATTACATCTTTAGATATGTCTAAATCTTTCTACTAATGGATTGCTTCCATATTTATTTTGCCCTTGCTCTGTTGCAAGTAACTTCTGGGAGATCTTCCTGCTTATCAGGTATAGCTTTTTGACCCATGAATTCTACTTACAGAGAAAGAGCAGTATTAAAAAAATGGGGAAAAATGTAGTGAAGAAACATTTGACTTTACAACAAAAAGAAAATTACAAGAAGAGACACTGATGTACTCTGAATGCACTTTCCAAGTTTGGACAAAGCCCTTCTCAAGCTTAAGGGTATTAAAACAAAAACAAAAACAACCTTTTATCAGCCTTTGGATTCTGAATAAAATATTTTTTGGCTTACTCGTAATCATGGATTAAATCTGTGAAGAGACTACTTATTAAGATTTCATGACACTTTTAAAAAGCTTTTCTTTTTAATATTTTCTATCTTGAGAAGATGGAGTTGCCAGTCTGTATCATCTGGGATTAAACCTCTTCTGGACTACTTTGATGTGTGTATTCCTCACTTTATTTTTCCATTTCTTGGTCAGACATAATTAGAAAATACTCTGACATAGACAAGGGAAGTCAACTGAAACAAAAAAAAAAAATCCCTTCCACAAACATTGGTATTTCCATTTCTCAAAAAGATGGAAGCAGAAAATACTTGAGTAATTACAGTATGTGAGCTCCGTGGTATAAAACTATCTATTTTGTTTAACTAAGCTAACATTTTTAGCCCCGAATCAATTTCTTGGAGGACTGCTGAGTAATTACCAACAGCAATAACCACAGTCCTATTATCAATACCACCTTAGTAGCAAGAATAATGTTATTGAACACACAAAGCCCAGGAACTTACTTATATTATGAACAGCACCATATTAAGATGAAACACCAAGATTATGAAAAAAAAAACTAGAAAGAAATAGTTGATTTCAGCATTAAGAAATAGCTTTTTGATTTTCAACCAAAACTCTTAATTACCATATATATTCTGTTCTCATTAAAATAGTGCTAAAACTACATAGAAAAGGAATGCAAAGATACTGCATTTGACATCATAGATAAAACAACCATAACAATTATATGTAGTTATTAAAAATACTTAGCACAATTTGTGCTCATTTCACATTTGGGGGACGTTTTGGTAGAGATCAAGATTTACTTATGTATTGAACAATGAATAAAATGCATCTGAGTGTCATTTTGTTCAAGTGGGAATTTACTCTTCAAGGAGGCCCAAAGCTTCCTGATAAAGAGTGTCCTTGGTGTGGCACAGGTCATTTGTGATTGTTTTAGGCAGTGTGAATTTTGCTTTCCTTTGCTTTCTCCTCACTGTTGCTATTTCTTCTGGACATATTGTCTTTATTCATCTTTAAGTGAAGTGTGGTGATTGTAGATAGCATCAAAACAATAATTATTGTGGTTATTAAAAGGCATAAAAAGCCAAATCATCTGTGGAAATTCACAAGTTGTGTTCTAAAATAATGTGTTTCTACACTTCCAAATCTTTTATGATATCCTACATTGAGCACTTATTATCCTCTTGTTTATCTTTTTTTTTTTTTTTTTTTTTGCGGAAACGGGGATTGAACTCAGGTCCTTGCGCTTTCCAGGGAAACTCTTATTCTACTGAGCCATCTCCCCAGCCCATGCTTATCTCTTTCTATGTGTGCTGTGCATAAAGTGTCACATGTTTTCTATATACAAACTTTCCACTTACTGAGGTGGCTGTGTTGTGTACTGAATTAGATGAGTACTTCATCTTTCCTTTTGCAGGAAGCTTAAAATGGAGTATGCAGTCAAAAGCAAACACAAATGAAAGGCCAGCATGTCTGAATTGCAGAAACTATTCATAAGTAATTCTTCTTTTCTTCTGCATTCCCTGTCTTTAGGAAACAGGTTACTTTAGCTAAGAGACATTGATACTAGATGTAATTAAAAGTTATAGCACAAACTATCCCTTTGGTAGGATTTGTTGCACCTGTAACAATGGCATAAAATTTACTCGCAATTGTAGAAATGAACAAAGGAAGAAAATCTCGATTTCTCAATGAGTACCTAAAGAAAGCTGTTCTAATTACAAATCACGCTTAGAGGAATTTTCAAGAAGAGCTGTTGCTGATAGCTCAATACTATGTTTCCTTTTGTTTGACTTGCATTGCTTTTCTACATGCAGAAACTGACATAATGGTCCAATTCATGCTTGAGAGACATAATGAATACTGGTGTGTATATACATATACTGATTGGTGTCAGAATCCTTATGACTTATTGATATTTAATGAGTTCTTAATTTCTGAAATAACATTGCAAAGCTCTTATATATCAAGATGTAGTTCACATTAAGCAAAACTTCACACTCTGGCTAATATATTCAAAGTTAAGCCAAATTCTCATTCTGTAATTTTGTTCTGTCAAAGAATGGTTAAGTATAATATGAAGAAATTTCAAGCCATAATTACTTAAACATGAGTGGCAGGCCATATATTATTTAATAACCAGTGGAACACAGAAAATATGACGGATGAAATTTAAAAGTTCCTAGAATGAAAGGACAATAAAAGTACAAAATAACAAAACCTATGGGAGACAATGAAGCTGTTCTAAGGGGACATTAATTGCTGTACACACATTAAAAGATTAGAAAAATGATCCCCAATGACTAACTCAATGATGAATCCTTAGGTCCTAGGAGAACATGTGTAGTCCAAAACTAAACTAAAAATAGTGTAAAGAAGAAATTATAAAAGTCAGAATGGAAATTAATGAAATGGAAACATAAAATGGCAAGGATCAATGAATCAAAGATTTAGCTGTCTGAAAGGGTAAAAACAGTTGATAAAATGTTAATCTTTCTTATTAAAAGAAGAGAAAACCCTATACCCATACACTTAGAAATGAGAGGACCTGCCAGATAGCTCTGTGGACTAAAGCCCTGTGTAGGCAGAGCATAGGGTCCAGGGTTAGATCCTGGGCATTACAAGTCGTGCTGGTCCCACCCTTGGAGTGCACTGAGATGACGATTGAGACTGGGCATGGAGGTGTGTGCCTGTAATCCTAGTGTTTGTGAGGGTGAAGACAGGAGGATCACTATGAGTGCAATCTACATAGGCAGAACCTGTACACCTTGTGCTAAATACATAAAATTTAAAAAAAGAAGAACTGAGAAAAGCAAACACAACAGACATCTCCAATATGCACAGGAGTATAAGAACATGATTTTAAAATTGTATTCTAAGAAATTCAGAACCTAGAAGAAATGCAGAAATCCCTAGACTCGTAGAAATTACCCAAACTGAGCCAGACACGATACAAAAATCCCTGGATGGAATGATAACAAGCAATGAAATAGAAATAGTAATACAAAACCTTTTATGAAAAGTCCTGGGCCTAGTGCATTCGCCGTATGCTCCTACTAGAACTTCAGAGAAAATGTAACACAAACATTCTCCACATCTTTTTATGAAACTGGAAGACAAAGGCCATTGGTTAACTGATTCCTGGAGACTAGCATTACTTTAATATCAAAATCAGACAAGAATTTTTTTAAAAAGAGAACAAAGGCCAATCTCCTTAAAGATCCTACATGCAAAATTCTTCAGCAAGATACTGATAAACAGAAATAATTAAATTATTTAAAATATGACACATTGGGGCCACATAGATGGCTCAGTAGAAGAAACACTGCCCTGGCAAGTGCAAGTGCCTGAGTTCAATTCCCAATTCTGCCAAAAAAAATAAAATAAAATAAAATAAAATACGACACATCATGATCAAATTGATTTAATCCCTTGATTCAATAGACACAAGTCAACATACAAAATATCTTGCATAATATAATACCTTTAATTATAAGTAAATGTAGTGTAAAAAAGCACAAGGTCATCTCAAAAAATGCAGAGGAAGCTTTTGCACAAAGTCAATTATCCATTCATTATTAAAAAAAATCCTTGATGTAGGTAGGTATAAGAAGATCTTACTTCAAACAGATAAAAACTGTTTATGATAAACTCATTGCCAACAACCTAATAAATGGGGAATAACTAAAACCATTTCCTCTAAAATCATAAATAAAACAAAGGCATCCACTGTCTCCAATATTCTTTTTCCATTTGAGGCTTTAACCAGAGAAATCAGGCAAGAGAAAGAAAAAAAAAAAAGGGTTATAAATTGAAAAGAAAGAAGTCAAATTCTCCATATATTCTAATGATTTGATCCTTTGCAGAGAATGCCCAAAACATTCCAGCCAAAGACTCTTAGAACCAATGAAAAATTCAGCAAAGTAGCAGGATGCAAATCTCAATACACAAAAATTAATAGCATGCCTCTATACAATGAACCCACAGAGAAAGAAATCAAAACGGGAAATCCCTTCATTATAGCTTAAAACATTGAGTACCTAGAAATTAACCTAGCCAAGGAAAATAAAGAAAACTCAATAAGGAAAACTGTATTACTCTGAAAAACAGATTGAAGAGGATATCACAAAAAAGCCCTGTTCTTAGACGTTGAGAACCAATATTTTCAAAATGGCCATATTGCTAAACAGATAGATTGGCTTACGGCAATACCAGTCCAAACTGCAACCTCATTCTTCGGAGTACTAGAAGCAATCTCAGAATTTAAATGTAACCAGAACAGAACAAGAATAGCAAAAGTAGTCCTGGGCAATAAGAGCAAAGGGGGAGGCATCACAAACTCAGATTTCAAGCTGTATGACAGAGCTACAGAGACTAAAAGAAATGCTGTATTGGCACAAACACACAATAGGACAAATCAAACTGAATCAAGGAAGGAGAGATGACTTCAGGCACTTTTAGCTGATCTTTGACAAAGAGGCCATAAACATGGTGGAGAAAATTTAACCTCTTTAACAAATGGTACTAGGAAACAAGGTATCACAAGCAGAAGAATTGAATCTAGAGCCCTATTTTTCACCCTTTACTAAAATCAAATTATTATTATATCTAGATATTATTATATGTAAGACCTAGATATAAAAGTAATAACATTTAATCTTCTGGAAGAAAAGATCAATAAAATTCTGGAAGAAATAGACATAGCCAAGAGTTTTCAAAACAGCATCCTGATTGTGCAAGAAATAATGCCAACAGTTAACAAATGAAATTAAATCCAATGAAAAAAACTTCTGCATAGTAGACAAAACAACAGAGCAAGAGAAAATCTACAGAAATCAAAAATATATTTACTAACTACTCCTCAAACAAAAGAGTAATATCTAGAAAACATAAAGAATTATACTTCTTATATCACTCAATTTTACTGGAGAGACAGATGTAACATAAAATGTACAAATGCATAAGAATTTATAATGCTGGCTTACAACTGTCAGCCAGAGAGTTGGATGAGGGCACCTGCACACCAGAGATGGAAGCCTCCAGCGCATGGTCTGGAGCTCACTGCGGAGTCCTGTGCAAGTCTGCAACAGGATGCCTGTGGTCTGTGACAGAAGGCTGATGGGCCTGCAAGGGAAGGCTGACAGATCCAAGCTAAAAGCTGGGAGATGCTGTTCAGGCCAAAGGCAGGCTTGGAGCTCCTTTTACGATCAGAAGCCCATCTGTCCTTCCTCATCTACTGTGTATAGTCTCCAGGCAGGTAGCCACTCTAGGGTGGATCCTTTCTACTCCACAGTGTAGAATTGCTGTGCAAATTTGGTTAAACTTCTAAATTTACAAAGTTGACACAATCAATCAACAACAACCCCCCAATAAAAAGACCCAATTGTGAAAGACAATTGAAATAAATAGATACTTCTCAAAAAAAATTATAGATAGCTAATAGATATATGAAAAAATGTTTAGCAACACTGGCCATATGAACAACACACACACACACACACACACACACACAAAAGAAACTGAGATTTTCTTTTATCTTATTCCAGAAAGAATGGCTATCATCATGTACTCAAAAAGAGTAAATCCTGGTTACATTGTGGATAAATATGATTTGCATTTTTGGTGAGAATGTAAACTACTACATTCACTATGGAAATCAGTATGGAGATTCCTCAAACAAATGAAAATAAAGATTCCAATTGACCCAGCTATTCTTCTTATAGCTATCTTCCTAGAAGAATTAAATACAAAATATTTTAAGAGACAAGGACTCTTCTATCAAATCCAAAGTGCCACCATTTTGCAACTTGTCTTCACTTTACACATTAGGTTCTGACTCCGGAAGGTCACACAGAAATCTCCAAGTATCTAATGGTACTTTTCCACTTGACAGTTGCTTCAGCCTCCCCATACCAGTTCCATCAGCCAGCTGGGGATGAGGCTGTGACAGACCCTCAGCCATTGAGGCAAAAGGAACAAAACATTCAGCTGGGGAGAGAGCTCGGTGGTTTAAGTGCCTGCCTAGCTAGCACAAGATCTTGAGTTTGATTCCTGATGTCATAAACAAAACAAAACAAAACAACAACAACAACCAAAAAAAAAAAAAAAAAAAACTCAGCAACAACAAAAACCATGAACTATCTTGGAAAAACCCTGGAATAAAAGATCAGGAATGCCCACCTGTGTGTTTGCAAACTTGGCTTAGAAATGCTGCAAAGCCTTCTACAGAAATAAATTTTGTCATGCCCAGATTTCAGATTTCAGTGTGAATTTGTTCTTGCAATCCCAGGAGTCTTCAACCCCTTCAATATCACATTGATACATGTATATTCATGTTTATAGCAACACAAGTCATAATATGCATCATGAGAGTGATCTATATATCTTTGAACAGAGGAACAGATAAAGACAATATATATATATATATATATATATATATATATATATATATATATATGTATGGTCAAATACTACTTACCACCAAGAAGGAAAGAATTGGGTTATTTGTAGGAAGGTAGACACATCTTGAGCCCATAATGCTAAGTGAAATAAGTTAGGCAGGAGAGAACCTACATCTCATGGCTTGTCTCATATGAGAAGCTTGAACTGAACATAATTGAAAGAGCAAACTGAGAGAGAGAAGAGAGGAAACTGGATTTTGTGGAGAGGCGAAGGAGAATGCAGGATGACAGGAGATGAGAGGAAGGGTCATAGGAAGAGTCAATCCAGATGAGCATGTGGGGCCTGTTCAGTCAGCAGACTATAGCTCCTGCTTAGGCAGAATGCAGCGGCCGGGGTTCAATCTCGGGTGTGCAGAGCAGGTCCCGCCCATGGGGCTCGCTGAGACCGAGAATGAGACTGGGCATGGTGGCTCATGCCTGTAATCCCAGCACTTGGGAGGCTGTAAACAGGAGAATCTGAATCTGATCTAAGTAGGGAGACCCTGTAGATCCTGTCCAAGTACAGAAAATAAAAGAATATGTATTGCGGTATATTCATTATGTAACATACTAAGACAAATTTAATCTTAAATAAAAAGGAAGTATACATCGTGAGCCCATAATATTAAGCTGAGCTGTAAATGGATATGGTCGACAATTTCTTTGAATAACTCCCTATGGTTGCAGAATGCTGGACTGTGTTGGATTGTGGTGTCGAGTTCAAGAACCTAAGGTAGTTGAATGTCAACGGAGTGCCCACTTTTGACAGGTGTAGACAAAGGAAGGGTTGTAGAAAGA
>PVKA01005883.1:0-87484 GCA_004027165.1 Ctenomys sociabilis
GTATACCAAGAACCTGTCTCAAAAAGACAAAAAAAAATAATTAAAAAAAAAATCCACTCACCTTATGTATAAAAATGCAGTATTTATTGAGAGAATATCACTACTGTGCAGCGTAATTATTTGGACTAAAAATGACATTAAAATATATAGTTTTCAGTTACTCTGCCAAACAGGTGGGTTCCTTAAAAGTACATGGGGGAGCCTTGTCCAGTGTGGGGCCACTAATGGTTGCCTTTTTGCATCTAGTTACATGCATAGCATGTTAATTTATGCAGGACGAGGTCTTGGTGTATCAGTCACATGGATTGGTTGTTTATTCTGCAGATCACTAAAGTGGTTCTTAGCAAAGGCTGGAGGTGTCTGGAGTGCACAGTGTGTGAAGCCTGTGGAAAGGCAACCGACCCCGGGAGGCTCCTGCTGTGTGACGACTGTGATATAAGTTACCACACGTACTGCCTGGACCCTCCACTGCAGACTGTCCCCAAAGGAGGCTGGAAGTGCAAATGGTAGCCTGGCTTTTGTGCTTTGTCAGTTTTCCAACTTCAGAACTTTTTTGCATTATTTTACTTTTTGAAATTTCCTACATATATTTTAATCATGAAAAATTTCCTGTGTATATTTTAATCATTTGCTATGATAGATAGCAATCAGAAAACTTCACATACACTATAAACAATTTCTATTTAATCTGTGTAAGTGTAGCTTCTAGAATTACAGTGACTAAATGTGAAAATAATACTGACTCTTCGGTGCTGTGGTTTGGGTTTCAGGTGTGTTTGGTGCAGACACTGTGGAGCAACATCTGCAGGCCTGAGGTGTGAATGGCAGAACAACTACACACAGTGTGCTCCTTGTGCCAGCCTGTCTTCCTGCCCAGTCTGCTGTCGAAACTACAGAGAAGACGACCTGATTCTGCAGTGTAGGCAGTGTGATAGGTGCTGTATCCACACCCTCAACAGTTGTTCCCAAGCTTTTTATGTATTGTTTCCCAAGTTGAGTAAATACCTCGAAATTATTTCTTATTTTAAATTTTTGCTTCTAAAGATTTTTAACTGGGGCCTTTATTTATTTATTTATTTATTTATTTATTTATTTATTTATTTATTTTGAAGATCGATGAGTCCTTTGGCCTTAGGTATAATATTATTACCTATATATTCATTTTTTGATAGAGGGATTCTGAATCTTTTATTATATTTACAAAGTGGTGTCATGTTCTATTTCTTAAAGCTCTGATATTTACATGTCTAGGTTTTAGGTGTTATCTTTTGTTTTTCCTAAATAGTTACATGTGTGCAGCTTCAAAGTCAAAGTTTTTTTTTTGTTTGTTTGTTTGTTTGTGTTGGTGTTTTATGTCCTGTTAGCAATAAAGCAGGACACACATGTTATTAGCGGTGTTATTTCATATTAGTTTGGTATTCTTAGGAGATAGTCTACAAACTCTCTGTTCAAAAGCAACATACCTCTGCCACTTTTATTTCCTACTTCCTGTTTAACATCACTTTAAGCAGTTGTGGTGATGTACACCTATCATCCTAGCACTCAGGATGCTGAGGTAGAAGGACTATGGCAAGATCAAAGCCAGCCTGAGCTACGTAGTGAGCTAAAGCTCAGCCTCAGCTACAGAATGAGGCCCTGTCTCAAAAAAAGAAGGAAAAAGAAGCAGCAGCAGCATGGTTACATATGCTTCAAATTAGAAGTAGTCTATAATGGGACATATGTAGTTTCCTGATTTTTTTTTTTCCCTATTCGCCCTAACTAGCTCCATTGCTGTTTCCTTCATTTAATATATGATCAGAAATAATTATTATGCCCTCCTTAGTAATATGCACTAGTCCTGTTCTCATTCTTTTCCTACCTAGTCTTAGGAAAGTCCTGCAAGGTCAAAGTAGATTAGTTAGATGGGCTAGAGAACAGGGGCAGGTGAGGCTTAGAGTTTTTAAGTTTAAGGTGTTAATTCCTCTGCCTGTTTTTAAAGGAAGAACTTTTTAATGTATTCAGTTCTTTTTAAATGTACAAATATGATCTCTTTAGATGGATGCATGCAGTTTGTCAAAACTTAAATACAGAGGAGGAAGTGGAAAATGTAGCAGACATTGGTTTTGATTGTAGCATGTGCAGACCCTATATGCCTGCATCAAATGGTAAGAATAATTTATACTATGAGTATGTGCCATCCTACAATGCATGTGCACTTTGCTGTCCACAGCAATATAAATGCTCTCTCAATTCTGCATATTTTTGTTAATCTCTTATTTGGACAAAGTTTTTGTGGAAATTGGGTCATTTTGTCATAATTTTGATAATCCCAGCTTTATTAATTTACACAAAGAAAATGAAGTGTACATCTTAGATATTTTTATTCATAAGGAGCATGCCATCTTGTAGTTATTAGCAATGTGTAGAAGCCTAATACACTAGTTCGTTCTTTACCAATTTTGCCTCATTGATTTGTATGGTTCCTTTACCACTTCCACTTATCATTTACTCTTTTTTTACAAACCATGCTTAGCTGATGTGGTGGTGCAGACCTGTAACCCCAACATCTGGAGGCTGAAATGGGAGGATCACCACAAATTTGAGGCCAGACTGAGCTACATAGTCTCGAGTGCAGGCCAGCCTGAACTACATGACAAAACCCTGTGTCCAAAACCATGGTTAATACTACTTAGTAGTCAAGCATTTATTTAATTGAGTACCAAACTGAAAGTTTAATCATAATATGTCTTTAACAATTCTTTTCTGAAAAATTTACCTGAATTATTTTCATTCCAGTGCCTTCCTCAGACTGCAGTGAATCTTCACTTGTAGCACAAATCGTCACAAAAGTAAAAGAGCTAGGTAAATTCTGAAATGCTTTACTTGATTTTTTTTTTTTTTTTTTTTTTTGGAGAAAGCATTATGAATGGTCAGTTTGTGTGTGTGTGTGTGTGTGTATGTGTGTGTATGTGAGAGAGAGAGAGAGAGAGTAGAGAGAGAGACACACACACCCTAGGGCTTGAACTCAGGCCCTTGTGCTTGCCATTCAAGTCTTTATTCTGCTGTGCTATCTCCCTGGCTCCTTTGAATGGTCATGTTTTATGTAACTGACATGCCACATATGTAAAATATGTTTGGTCATGTAGGTGTTTTCATTAAATTCCCTGATGATTTTATAGCTAAAATATAAAATGTTCATCTTATTTTTTTACTTGGGCAGTATTCCTATAAATTTCAACAAATGGCCAGTGAAGATTAACAAGTTCTTAAATAGAATTTTTCATGCGATGTTTGTTTGGGCTTCATTGATACATCACTTAGTGTGTAGTTGTTAGTAGAAAAGATGGTCTTACTAACAAATTCCTTTAGATGTACAGAGCTGTACTTTAGTCTTTTTTTTTTCCAATAACAGCCTAGAATGATGACTCATTGATATTTTCCCAGTCTGTCTCTTGAGTACATGTATTTGTTATTATCTAATAAAAAATTAGGATGCTATAGGATTTATTCTAATGAATAGTAGTTTTTAGACATTAAAAATTCAATCTGCAGGGTTTTGTAAGTAGTTCTGTAAGCTGTTATATTGTCACTGGTTTTCATATGGCTTTCTGTAATATTCGTCTCTTACATTAATTCAGCCTTCTTATTCTCTTCTAGGAAATGGTTCATAGTTGGATGATTGATGCACAGCTTTAAGCTTCTGTGCTTTTTTTCTAAATCCTTCCTTATGATGAACAGAAATGACAGGAAGACCATTTTTAAAAAACATGCAGTCTTTTGCCTAAAGTCCAGGAAAGCTTGGCCAGTTATTCCCAGTCCTAATTAGGCATCTTTATGTTAATTATTCATGTGTCTCATAGATATTTATTCCATGGAACTGCACTTGCATTCCTTCAATATATGTATTGTATATTAACAATAATTAATTTACTACTCAAATTTAAAAATGAGAGTTTTAATTTGTATTCTTGATATTTTTAAAATTTTAGATCCACCTAAGACCTACACCCAGGATGGTGTTTGTCTGACTGAATCAGGGATGACTCAGCTACAGAGTCTCACAGTTACTGTTCCAAGAAGAAAGCGATCAAAACCAAAATTAAAATTGAAGATTATAAATCAGAATAGTGTGGCTGTCCTTCAAACCCCTCCAGACATCCAATCAGAGCATTCAAGGGATGGTGAAATGGATGATAGTCGAGGTAATACAGATTTATCATCCTTTGAAAACACATGCAAGAATTAATGTCTAAAATAACATCTGAAGTTTTTATGACTTACAAGGATAAATCCCACTGACTTAGATAAGACCCTAAACGTGGCATGTCCCTGTTCTAAGTGATCTTCTTAGACTTTACATTTTAAGGTTCACTTGCTTTCGTGGATCCTCTTAGGATTCATTTATCTTACAGACATCTCCAAGACCATAGTATGTGTTAAGATCATGGATGGGCAAATTGAGGGTTTGACTTCAGTTTGCTAGATATTAGCGTAGTACATATCAAGTATTGTAAGCCTGGCTGCTATGTTTAAGTTAAAGTATAATTTGATCTATGCATTGTAGAAGTGGAAAATGATTAATAACATTGCTTTAGGTGTATATTATACGCACAGGTACTGAGTGAAAACTGATTTACTAACCTTTTCTTGGTCAAAGTAGACATAGAAAGGTTATAGCTGAACTGTAATTTGAATAGTAATGCTAAATTCACCAGCAGTTAAATATTTGTCTCCAAAGATTATTATAGGATTGTATGATTTTTTTTTTTCTTTTCAAAAGTAATAACTACTCCATTATATTTCATCATTCAGTAGTATTTATTGTGTATACACTGTGTGCCAGATGTTGGAAATCATTAACAGTGATCAAGGGAAATAAAACCCTTTTCTCATGGAATTTGTATTTCAATGTTAGGGTACAAGAGTATAAAAATAACCCCACAGAACCATAGGCCAGGATGGCTGAACATTGGGAGCCTAGAGTTTTAATTCAAGGTCAGACTGGTGGGTGATGTCCCTGGGAAGACTACACTTGCACTGGGCCACTTGCCAGCAAGTTCTAAAGGAAGTACTTGGCCACGCTTGGTGTGGACATGTTCCACATCTTCTGGGTCCCCATCAAGTTCAGTGTGTGGGAGATGGCCAGCCAAGCAGGCTGTGTAACTGCTACATCTAGGCTCAGTGTGCTAGTACCATGTCTGATGTGACATTCAGAGTTATCCAGAGAACCTGCCTAATTGGCATGGACATCTGGTGGGTGTGTGGGAGAATAGCCCCATTGTGTCATATGGTCAGATATTAGGAGTAAGAAAGTGGAGGCCAACTCTCTTGTCTTTTGCCAGAAGAAGACTCAAAAGTACTATGATATTTCTGCAAAATAATTACTAACTTTGAGAACTTCTTTGTCTGGCTCTCTAGAAAGCTCATCAGAGACCCTGCTTAGTCCATTGCCATGCTTGCTCTTTTCTTTCCAGAGCTTGTCTTGGACCCAGCGTTGGCAGTGCAGTGTGAGCATGAGTTAGATGTTGCCTATACCACTGTACAGGATAAGGATGATGACCTGCAAGAAAGTGCAGTGGAGTCCTATGTCAGAAATGTAGTTTTATGCGAACTATCCTGAGCGAATGTGGCAGTTAAGGTTTTATGCTTAGATCAGAATATTTATGTTTTTTTAAATTTTATTTTATTGAGAGACAAATATCAATGAGAGTTTCAAAGCTGATTAATAGGCCAATTCCAATAATTAATACTTTTTACATTGTTCTATTCCTAGGGGTTTATCCATAGTACAAGAACCGACAGTGTCTCCTGTTCAAACACTGTTACTACAAATCTTTCTTCTCATAGAATTAAGAAAAAGTAGCTGCATATCTATCCTAACTATTCTGTGTATACAAATATAAAATGGTCCTTCCTTTGCATCCCCCTTTTTTGTCTAGTCCTGTCAGAGATGGGTATTCTGTTGGCATTCATTTTTTTTTTTAATTGAAGAACAAATAGCAATGAGACAGTTCCAAATCAAATCACTGCGACAGATTCAACAACTTATACATTGCACATTGTTTTCGTATTGGCCTTTTGTTGCACAAGGCGCATACATGATACTCTGTGGGCAAATACTATTAGAGCAGATGCCTCTGATCAATGGATTAAGAGAATGTAGCTGCATACCTATCTTTTTTTTTTTTTCCCCAAAGCTGAATTGTAGAATATTTAATTGTTTTTTAGCATAGTTGTTTCCTTTTTAAGCTTTGGATGTAAGACTTCTTCAGTCACATCACAATTAAAAACAAAACACACGGTTGGATCTCTGGCACCACACCCTGAGCTGATCCCACCCCCGGGGGATCAGAGTGGTGGAGTGCGGGTGGGCGTGGTGGCTCACACCTGCAATCCCCGCACTAGGGAGGCAGAAAACAGGAGGATCACTACAAGTCTGAGCTATGTAGTGAGACCCTGCACAAAAAATGATCTATTATAATGTGCTTAGCAAGTGTCAGGGTAAAATGTAAGAGGCTAAACAGAATTAAGAGTATAGACAGTGGTTTTGTGGGGGTCAAATAAATGGAAACTGATCTTTAAGTATAGACTTTAATGAGATGGACACGTGAACCACTTGATTGCCTGAGGACAGAGCATTCCAGATCATGAGAAAGTTGAGGCCAAGTCCCTGGAGAGAGCATGTCCAGCATATCTCAGGTGTGCTGTGAAGATTGCTGTGTTGGGCAAAGTCATTTATGGACAGGAGGAACCCGAGGTCCCAGGGTGCAGGATGATGGGAGCAAGCTGATGGTGGTAGTGTTGTTGCTGGCGTCAAGTCTGGTTCTGAGGGGAGTCTGCGTCTCCGAGGGGCCTGCGTCTCCGGGGGGCCATGGAGTGCTTCTGAGGAGAGAAGAACATGTTCTGATTCGTATCAGTATCGTAAGCAGCCATACTGCTGTGGTGCATAGGCTGTCAGTTATGAGGGTGACATCAGGGCAATGAGCTGGCCAAACGAGTAGTCCTCAAACAAGTACTTGTTGCTTAGAGGAGATAGGTTTCGTAAATTCCTCATAATTTCCCGCAAATCCTCGCATTTTTCTTTTGTAGTAGTGAGTTTTGGGTTTATGTTTTGTGAGAAAATTTATTGTGGTTATGAATAACTGCATTTTAAATGCAGTTGAATAGTGAATTTGATTTTGAAGTTTAAAGTTGATTCGGGGCCTGTGAGATAGCTCAGCAGACTAAGCGCCTGCTTAGATAAACACAGGGACTGAGATTTGATCCCCAGCACCATGTGCTCAGCTCCCCTACCCCTGTCCTGTCATAGCATGTGCCTGTAATCCCAGTGCTGGGGAGAATGAATGCAGGAGGACCACTTTGAGTCCAAGCTGCATAGTGAGACCTTGTGCCAAATACATTTAAAAGAAAAAAGAGGATTGGGGACTGTGGAGACATAGTCCATATGTTTAGAGGGAATTGATCCACACCAATGTCAACCAGAACACATGGAAGAATTTTAGTTCTGATAACATTAAAATTTGTTTGAAAAAAGATTTTATCCTCACTTAAATTTAGAAATGTTACATCTTACTAAATGGGCAAGGCTTCTTGATAGTATACATTATTTTCCAAATATTGAGAGTTTAGAACCATTTAAAACAAAAACAACAAAGACGAACGTTTCCATGTGTCTGCTCTGCTCTGGAATAGCACTATTAGAAATGGCGTTTTAATTTCAATTTTATGTTCTATTATTTCTGTCAGGGTCAGAAAATCAGTTGAAAATTGCTCTTGCTTTCTTTGAGTCTGTGGTAAAATAGCACATCTTTAATTTGGCTTACTGAATCTGACCTTATGTGTAAGGGAGTCAGTGTTGTTTAGTGTATTAAATGTTGCAAATATTAATAGAGATAACTTTGGAATTTTAGCAAGTAAGTGTAGTACTTCCTGATTTTTCCCTCATGCTCTTTAATACAAGAATTGAAATGCTTTGTGAGGGAGAGCTACTTGATGTGGGGATGATGTACTGTGTGTTATTTGTGGTTTTGCTTGTTTGCGAAATAAAATCCTTTTAAAAATTGGATGCTATAACTTGATATGAAGATGTAGCTCTATTATTGTAGTTTTTAAAACATATATTTTGATCACCCACTCTGTATGTGTGTCACAAATACATACATGTGCCACACACATTTTCAAAATGGCTTTTATGGCTTTATTATTCTGTACAGTATTCCTGTACTAGAAAAAATTGTCATTCTCAATTATTGTTATATGACACTAAAATTTCTAATATGACCACCCTTTTTTGCTAAGTTGTGTGAAACCAAAATTCACCACATTTTAGATCGTGTGTAGACTATGTCTCAGCATTTTGGGCTAGGAACAAAAAGATATTGCAGCCATGTGCAATGCATCAGCAACTGTGGATGTGTTTAGCCAAGTTCTTCAGCTTCTCTGATGCTTCAGCTTTCCATTTGTAGAGTGCTCCATATGATAGTTGTGCAGACCGGGCTTGGGTGGTGCGTGCCATACCCTTTCATGGCACTTATCAGATGTGGCTTTCTCATGAGCACTTATCCATTCATGTCCAATCAGTGCTGCCCCACTAGCTTTTTTTCTCTGCCTGAGCTTGGGAGACCCCCACATTGATTCTGCTGTTGTGATGCAAGATCTTCTCTGTCAATAAATGTAGTTTCCCTGTGTTTATGGATGTGAATGTTGAGGACAGTAGGTTTGGAATATTGTAACAATCATGTTTTTGAAATAATTTCTTTTTGCTTCTATTGATTATTCTATAATTATGTCAAGGCAAATCATAAATAATTAGCATAGTGTATCAGAAGTGTGTTTCATGAGCAGTAGCAGCACAAGAAACACACTTCTTTTTTTCCTGCTATAGTCAGGAAACCGTTAGGTAAGAAAAAAAAATCCTGCTCTTAAAGAAAACAAAAATACTCTGCATTCAGAAAGTGAATTGTGCTAGATAGTATAATAATAAATCCACTGTAGGATTGAACTAAGATAGAATTAGAGGGAAATAAATATTTTTTGTTGAGAGTCTGATAAGCCTTGAGTAGAGGAGAAAAGGAATTAGAATTTGTTAGTGGTGTCTTCCAGACTGTCTACACAAGGGTGTTTTTAGTGTCCTGCAATGATCTTGGGTAACAAAAAAGGGAGAGAGTTCATCTTGAGTTAATGTGTAATTTTAGATAGTTTTTAATAACTAGGTAATATTCAGTGGTTGCAGCTCAGAAGAGTTCTTGGTTAGAGAGTAGGATTTGCGGCTTGGAGACATAATGAAAAGAGAATGATTTATAAAATGCATGTTGATTGATCTTTGTCTTTTTGAGCTCTTTCTCTGTATATTCCCCTTACCTGCTTCTTGGTTTTTATCCCTGAGGACACACTGAATTAAGCAGTAGGGTAACTTTGATTTTTCTTCTGCTTTCTCTACTTGCTGAGATACAGTTACAGTGACTTGATGGCCCTTGGCTTCATATTTCCCTTTTCCTATGGAGTATGTGGTAAGTAGACTTCTACAATTTTACCCTGCTCATTTCCTTTTTTCCAGAAGCAGAACTTATGGATTGTGATGGAAAATCAGAATCTAGTCCTGAGCGTGAGGTTGTGGATGATGAAACTAAGGGAATAGAAGGAACAGATGGTGTCAAAAAGAGAAAAAGGAAACCATACAGGCCAGGTAAAGTGTCAGCTAGAAAATGTAGCTCTTTTAAGAAAACAGTATTGAGAACTTGAGCTAGGTGGGATAGCACATTCTTGTAATAGCTCTCTGGAGGCTAAAGCAGGATTAGGATTTTAAGGACAGCCTTTTTTCCTATCAATCCCTCAGCTATATATTGAGGCTGTGTCTTAAAAACAAAGGAAAAAGCCAGGCATGGTTGTCCTCTCTGGCAGCTAGGCCAGATTGCTGTGAGTTCAAGGCCAGCCTGGACTAGCCAGTGACAAGACCCTGTCTCACACTGCTGACCTCAAATTGAGGAATTGAGTTATTAATCAGGACTAAGTATGACATCCTAAAACCTCTCTGAAATGAGTAAGTATGCACCAAATGAGTGGACTATTTGAATATGCTTTTTGGATGATGAATGTATTTAGTTGAGTATCTGAATTCTTCTCAATAAATTGGTATTCAATGTCTTTTCCCAAACATGTAATCATTTTATTAAAGGCTCTACAAGTTGGCTTCTTTTTTTAAGTGACTCAGCCTTTCATGTATTTCCTATTGATACATATTTTTGCAGTTCTCTTTTCACCTTTGATCCTCTGTTATTTTTATGTTTTAAAATTTTCTTTCAGTATTTATGCAGGAATGTCAGTAAGAATACACTGTGGAGTGAACACGACAAGATCCTCAGGACTCTTAGAATTTATAATCCTGTTAATAACTATAAATGCTTACTTTTTTATTTCCTGTTTTCTAAAGGGGTAGAGAGGAAAGCTCTCTTCCTTGTCAGATTTTACTTACCTTATTGGAAAAAAATTATCAAAGTGTGTCAGTATGGAAGTCGTAGGCTTTCTGTAGGCTGCTTACTGAAGTCTGTTAACCAGTAAATGAAATATTAAATTGGAATAGTATAATCTTTATTGTTCTGATTTCTCACATGATATTGTGTAGAATCCGATAAATTCCTTTTGGTGTATATGTAAGGAAGTACTTTCTCACTTTATTTGCATTCTGTAAGATCATTTGTAATAATAACTGAAGATTAGTTTTTATCTTAATCATTTTATGAAAATGGTTTCATTTGTTCTAAATTAGGTTTATAAGTGCATTTACTTTTTTTTGGTGGTTGTGCTGGGGATTAAACCTAGGATCTTACACATACTAGGCAAGCACTTGCTGTGCCGCTAAGCTACATCCCCAGCCCACATTTACTTCTTTATTTTAGACATTACAGATTCTTTCTAGGAGCTTCATATTCTGTTGTTTGTTTTTCTTCTTTACATAGAAGTCATCCCTTTAATTGGGCCACTCTAGATCTGATGATACGTTGTTAGACAGCTATGTCATTTGGTGGAAGCTTAGTGTTAACTATATTCAAGGCACTATTCTAAGTAAGCACTTTATGTATATTTATTTATACTTCTGCCATAAATATATGAGGAGGTGCTATAAACATTCCTCCTCAGTCAGTGAAGTGTGGCCCTGAAAAATTAAATTACTTGCCCAAATTTAGTATACAGAATTACACAGAATTATTAGATTTTGTGCTCTGAATTTCATAGTTATGTCTTATGTCCAAAGGCAGTCATAATATAGAAAAGTAGGCACAAACTGCAAAGTCAGATTAATCCAGGGGTTCTTAATACCTGGGCCACAAATTGGTACAAGCCACACATTAGGGTGTGAGCAGCTGCAGCTGGTGAGGGAAGCTGTGTCTATGTTTGCCACTGCCCCAGTTGCCTCACTGCCTGAACGCTGTCTCCTGTCAGATCCGGAGCAGCAGTATTCTCATAGAGGCATGAATGCTCACAGCAAACCACATGTGCAAGAGATCCATGTCACATGCTCCCTTGAATCTGGCCTTTTGCCTCTTAATCTGTGGACAGATTTTCCAAAAGTTTGAGGACTACTGTATTCATCAGTGTTTTCTTGTGTCATCTTTTTTAGTTTCTATATTATATTCTTTACTAATGTACATATTATTACAGTATACTGTTAATAATTTGTTGTTCCTTAGACTGAAGAGTGTAATCTGCTGTTATGTGTTGATTCTTTCTTATTCTGTTAGAGGAAAATCATAGCATTCTTTCTGTACTCTAGAAAATTATAATTCTTGCTTAATTCGTGACAACAGTAATGGTTAATTTTTTTTTTTTTTAAATTCAAAACCTGCTCTAGTTTATAGGAAAATGTGATTATTGGTTTAAATTAGCCCAGATAGAATTTTGGCAAAGGCTCACTATTAAAACATCTTACTTGCTATCGAAGTTAATTACAGGCACAAATTGCAGGTATTTTCCAGTTATCTAATTTCTTGTTTTGGACAGGTATTGGTGGATTCATGGTACGACAAAGAAGTCGGACAGGGCAAGGAAAAACCAAGAGATCTGTGATCAGAAAAGATTCCTCAGGCTCTGTTACTGAGCAGTTGCCTAGCAGAGATGATGGTATAGTACTGCATTTCTTTGATTTAACCCCTTGATTTTGACATCTTGATTAGGAAGAACTGTTATAAATACTTACACTGTCACAACTATATTGCTAGTATTGCTCAAAGGATTTAAATGTACATATAACTCATACTTAGCAGTAAGATTTGACAAGAAAATGATTTAAATCCACAAACCCTATTTTTTTTTTTTTCCTTTTCTTTGGTGTTTTCTTCTCTTTTTTTGGCCCTGAAGGATGAACCCACATATGCTAAGAACTTCGTCTGCACTGACTGGCCACTCCAACCCCTTCTCTGGGACTATTTCCTCTTTATTAAATGTAACTCCCACATTAAGTATAGGCATTGCAAGGGCTAAATTGTTCGTTCATGTAAGATGTAGTTGTCATTTAAAACAGACTTTAGCTACTTAAAATGCAACTCAAAACTTGGGTGTAATTTAATTGAAAGTGACAGGTAACCCCAAGGATTTTTATCAAAATTATAGTGGTGTATAAACACATCTACCAGTGAAAATGTTCTCATTCAGAGAATAACTTCATTAATAATACATTTCTGAACTTAATATTGTTAGAAGGAAACACATAAAAATAAGATTTTTCTTATCTGTTTCCAATACACAACTTTACAAAAGTTGTGTCTCCAGATTTACTGAAGTGGTGTATGAGTATCTAGACTTCTGAGAATTTAGTATTTCTAGGTATCACAATTTGTAAATACATGCTGTGTTTTAAACCAGTACCTGTTTTGTAAGAAAATGCTGATTATTAACAAAACAGGCAGCATGCTAATAGTTAATAGATATGAAATTAAATTTTATGATATTTAAAACTTATTAATCAAATTTGCTCTGAGATCATTTTGTGACATAACTTGCTTGTTTAAATGAAACTATATATGTTGGTAAGCTATAAAATTATCAAGGGTGGATTTGTATAAAATTTAAATGACACATATGTGACTCTTATTTCAGGCTGGAGTGAGCAGTTACCGGATACTCTGGTTGATGAATCTGTTTCTGTTGCTGAGAACACTGAAAAAATAAAAAAAAGATACCGAAAAAGGAAAAACAAACTTGAGGAAACATTCCCTGCTTATTTACAAGTAATATTGTGCTTTACATTTTATGTTGTTAATTGAGAGAATGTAATGTTTTTTAAAAAACTAGATTTATTATTTTAATTTAGTCATAAATTTCATTTTTCTTCCTATAACCCCAAATAAATTAACACTTACACTTTTTTGCCCTGTTTGTATTTTTTTCCTGTAGTTTTAGGGAATTTTATACAGGGGTTTCGGGGTCTCACTACTAGATCGGACTCTTAGTGATTCTCCTGTTTACAGCCTCCCAAGTGCTGCAATTACAGGTGTGCACTACCATGCCCAAGTCTCAATTGCTATCTCAGTGCACCCCGGGGGCAGGGCGGTCGGCAGGCCTGGGGATCGAACTCCTGCCCCCTGCACCTGCTTGCAGGCACTTTAATCTACTGAGCTATTTGGCTGGCCCTTATACTTTTCATAAAGTTTATCTCACTTGTTTACTTCTCAACATTTTATAGGCTATAATAAAGACACATTGAAGAATGAAGTATCATTGATATCTATATACAGGTCAAATCTAGATACTGTTAAAAATTTCCTTGACCAGTGTAGTTTATAGTAATTATTGAATAAAGTTAGGTTTAAACAACCACAGTAACAACTTTAATAATTGTATACTACTTTTACAAGTCTAGTAAGCCAAAGGCTAAGCCAAAGAATTCTGTTTTCCATAATACACATTAGAAATATATGTCTCAATATGAAGAAATTACATATTTTAGATGTAGGCTACAAAAAAAATCTTGTGAATCTTATAAATATTACATTGTAGAGGAATTCAAAGTTAATATATTAAAAGACCTATATATTAGAAATAGGACTAGAAAAAGAAATCTAACACAGACCCTCAATAGTGTGGAATCTGAGCTTGGAGTTTTGTCCTTTCTGGGCCTCTGTGTCTTCCATTGAACTGGGACAGACTATCAGTGGGTGTGCATCATCTGCTCTGGCGTTTGACAAAAGCATGAGCTATGTAACATCCCCTTGAATTGTATGTAATGTTCAATTTTCTAGTTAGCTATTGTTAATTTGTTAAAAAACACAGTTTTTGCCAGGCATGGTGGTGCAGTCATGTGTTGCCCACAAAGTGGGTGTCGGGGGAGTAAGGCTGGAGGGTTGCTCTGTATTATGAGGCCAGCCTGAAGTGCATGGTCAAACAAATAAGTAAAACATGATTGCTTTCAATTTCTATACAACTTTCTCTTTTAACAATTGAGTGTTAACATTTTAATGGCCATGCTCCTGTTGAGTTCAGCATTTAAATTCAGAGTTCTGCATTTACATATCAGTGTCCAAAGGGTTGTGTGACCTTTGCTGTGATCACTCTGTCTTGCTTCCATTTGCCTGAGGTTCAATCCCCAGTACTGCAAGGGAGAAAAGAATAGGTATGTCCAGTATCTGTTCTGTGCCTTACTTTTGCATAGACTTCAAACATGTTTTATTTTCTCCTTGTTTCAAATATTCTTTCATCCTAGGTTCACATTTACTTTTAAACTGTAATTTCATTAGCCATTGTATTTTTTGTCTCAGTGTCTCTTCTTAGCCTCATGTCCTTTCTTGCAACCTTCCTGGGTATATTGAGCAGATGAGCTGCTCCCCATCTGTAAGCTGTAGTGTATGTCTGGGGAGATTTCTTAACCTGTTTATGAAAGTGTGAACACTGACTTATTAATAGCAAGTGTCATTAAAATTAGTGGGCCTAATTTATCAATCACTGCTGAAACCTTTGTTTCATGGGCTGTATTTTTTCTCATATCCAATAGTATGATTGAACTTTTTTCCCCAGTTAATGTGATGATAGAAGCACCTTTGTAATGGTGCTATTTCTTAGCTGTATTGATTAGGGGAGCACATACTGACACAGGATTCAATAGCGTTCTTTCTACATTTTCTTTATGAATCACAAAACAACGTAAACTATGTGATTGCTACATTAGAAATACTTGAGACCTGATGGCTTAGTAATACTATGTGATTTTAGGCATCCTTATACCAATAGTTTGCATTGGTTCTTCAAGTCATTAATAATATCAGGTTAGAAATCCTTTCAGAGTTCTCTTTCTGTGTTAACTACAGCAACAATTTGAAACCTCATCAAATTAACTATAGAGTGCTCCATTTGTTGATAAGTACTAGAGTTACCATACATTTCTAAAAATATTATTCAATTGTGTTCTGAGATTTACAAAGTATCAAATAATCTCTTAATTTTGATGGTGCAGGATGGAGAGATAGCTTGGGTGGTTTTAAGCACAAGGGCCTGGGTTTGGTCCCCACTGTGGCATGCGGTGCTGGCCCTCAGAACCCTGTGTGCACGGTGCCAGCCACTGAAACTGGGTGTGGTGGAGCACGCCTGTAACCCCAGTGCAGGGGAGACTGAGACAGGAGGACCACAGTGAGTCAGAGCTGTGTTGCGAGATCAGGTGCCAAATAAATAAATTAACTAATTAAATTTAAAAATTGTAAATTTTGAGGATGGTTTTTGTTCTTCAATACTTTGCATTTTGTGTGGTAGCTTTGTGGAGTTCTACATTTTTCATAGTGAACAACTTATCTGTTTAAAAACTGTGGCTGTATAAAATGCAGTGAATCACCTGAGCAGGCTTTGCTCTTTAACCCTTTCAAAAGTAGAACTTTGTTTTATTTGTGCATGCTCATAATAGCCTTGACTTGTATATTTTGCTGCATGATTTGTCATATATTTATGGAGCTAAGTGCCTTGAGTATGGTAGGGAGACATTCTACCATTGAGCCACATTTCAAGCCTTCAGCGTGCTGTTTCTTTAGTGTCTGTCCCAATTAGTAACATATTTTACAGTTTTTCTTAGATTGTTCACATACTTTTATTTTTTTATTTTTTATTTTTGGCTGAACCGGGGGTTGAACTCAGGCCATTGCGCTTGCCAGGCAATCACTTATTCTACTGAGCCATCTCCCCAGCACTAAAAATTCTATATTCTACTGCCAGTATATGTAATTGATTTAGTCATTTACCTACTCAGGAAGATTAAAAATGTTTTCACTTTTTGTATTTTAAAAATGCTACACTGAACACTTTTTTGTCTGTTGACAAGAATGTGTTAAATGTTGGTGGCTTCTACAAGATTGTCTTTCAAAGAATCCTTTTTCTATCCAATTTGTGTAGTAGAAAATAGACCAGAGCAGGGCTGCTAGATTGAGACAAAAGAGAATGGGCCCTGCCGGTTTCTTTTTTGTCTTCTGTATTGGTCACTTAGATGTGTTAGGGAGATCTGGAGTCAGGCTCCCAGCTTAATAGACTAGCCCAAAAGTGGTGGAGGTCTGTTGAGTTGGAGGAATGTCCATCTGACAAGATGGATAGTAAGCCAGAGCACTTTAGCAGCTGCAGGAGCTGCACTGATGGTGTAGCTAAGATGACTAGAAAAACCCTCCTTCAGATTTATAGTAGAAGTCTTCTATGAAATTACTGTATATGAATCAATATGAGATTAGTAAATCTACCTGAAATATGTGAGTATTAAAGCCATATATCAAAATCTTGTGTTATTCTCTGCAAGTAATCTATAAATATTAATAATATTCATAAAGCTTTAGTTTTGTTTATAATATGAATTAAGGTTCCAGTAGTGTTATAAATCTATCAATTTTTAAATTTAACTATAATCTCCTGGAATTGAGTTATTGTCCTGCAATTGCTAGGAACATATTTGGCATAATTGTGTGTTATATTTCTATAATTTTATTTGTCTCTAAGTGCTAAAGCTACAAAAATCTTATTTTTTAAAATAAGAGGAAATCTGTAAAATGATTGACACAATCTGTATTTCAGTATGCAGTTTTTATATTGCAAAAATGATGACAGAATGGTTTCTGTCTAGGTTTTTATAACTAATCCTTTCTTCCTGTGCTTATCTTTGTCTAGGAAGCTTTCTTTGGAAAAGATCTTCTAGATACAAGTAGACAAAACAAGCTGAATTTAGATAATCTGTCTGAAGATACAGCTCCGCTTTCTTATAAAACAAACACAAACACAGGTTTCTTGGATCCTTCCTTAGATCCACTCCTTAGTTGTTCCTCAACTCCAGCAAAACCTGGAACTCAGGGTATGTAGAATAACTTACGGGTTTTTTCCTTCATATCAGATGCCATTTACCTTCCTTTTAACTCAACCTTAGAAATGCTTTTGTTTGACCTGCATACATTTTTAAAAGCAAGTTTCTCGAGATATAATTTATATTGTGGCAAATGTGACTATTTTAAGTAGTGTGGTCTGTTCGACTTGGCAAATTGACTCACCTATGTACCAACACCAAAATTAGGAGTTGTAAAGGAAAGTGTTCAGTTTACACTTCACTGAGAACAGCACAAGGATATATAATTTGGCCATAGTTGTTTGGCTCTTCAATTTGAGGTAAAATAATTTTTTTATAAATTACGCAGTTCAAAGAAACTCAACAGAAACTAAAAAGAATGCTATAAGAACAAACTTGGTGGTAGACTCTTAATGTGGTGAAATATGTTGTCCTGTGTCCTGGTTTCTTGCCACGTCTGTGTTGTTGGGGAGGAAGCAGAGACTGGGCAGCATTATTTCTGGCCACCTGAGGTACTGGCAGTCAGAAGTGTCATTGGGTACTGCTAGAAGGCCCTTGGTGTGCAGAACCATCCATTTGAACAGCATAAATGAAAGGCATGTGGAAGTCCCAAGAGTCTGACAAGAATGAGAGAATTTAGTAAGTTTATAAAATAATAATAAAGTTTGTAGGACACTGAAGGTTTAGTTAAATATGTAACACTGTGTTGCTTTCCTCACTTTTTTTTAGTACTGTCAATTATATATGAAAGTTTTTCTGACAAGCTTTTTTTTTTTTTGCACTTGAGTGCTTTTGTTATTCAGTTCATTTGATAAACTCATTTTGGAAAACAATTTTAAGGCAACCCTCCACTTGGAAAGACTTACCTTTAAGGTAGGTGGTCTCTCAATTTGTAGTTCATGCTGGCCTTAAATTCATTCTTGTGCCTGAAGCCCAGGCTGGCCTTGAACTCTTTTGGCAATCCTCCTGTCTCAGTCTCCCAAGTGGTGGGATTACAGACATGCACCACAACATCCAGGAAAAAAAAAGAATTCTGATACTAAGTAGTTATCAGCTTTGTTAATGTAGTGTTGTCTGCAGGTTCTTTATCCATAAATATGAAGTGCCAATTAGGGACTTGTACAGCTACTGGGTTTGGTATTTGCAGGAGCTCCGGAAACAGTTGCTTAGAGGAGTTGAGGGATCCATTATCGGTCTTCTTTTTAATTGACTTAATGAAATAATTTGAAGTTATCTTTCTTCATTTTGTATACATTGCCTTTCCAATCTATTTCACCATTGGTATTGAGGGATGAAGAAGGGCAGTCCATGCCCTTTGCTCAGTGTTGGCATTTTTTTTTAAAGTTTGTGTTTTATTATTTTATGCACTTACTAGTCCTTATTCGTATCACTGTGTTGTTAAATTAATTTGTAATGGAAGAATTGTGGGTCCTTGAATGGTTCCTTTATATATTCTGATGTGCCACTTGAATATTTGACTAGGAGCTCTTTATATGCTAGAGTTTTATGAGGAAAGGGATTGGCTGGGTATGGTGGTGCGCATTTGTAATCCCAGTGCTCTGGAAGGCTAAGGCAGAAGGAGTGAAAATTTGGGCTCAGCTTGGGCAGTTTAATAAGACCTTGTATCAAAATGAAAGAAGACTGTTGCTTAGATTGCTCAGAAGACTGTTAACTTGTAAGTAACAAAGGAATTTTTCTAAAAACGTTATAATTTATGCAGAAGAATTCCATTATTTTAAAACAAACCAAAAAATCCTAAATGACTCCCTTTAGAATTTCTTCCAAGTGTACTATACTAAGCTGGGAAGATAGCTCAGTGCTATAAGTGTCTCCCTGTCAAATATACTGTTATCTAGAGAATGTACTATTAAAATAATTTTATCTCTTTTTAAAGAACTTTCTGGGGCCAGGGAGATGGCTCAGTAGAATCAGCGCTTCCCTGGCAAGTGCAAGGGCCTGAGTTTAATCCCCGGTTCCACAAAAAAAAAAAAAAGTTTAAAGAACTTTTTGAATATTTGGACAATTTTTTGAAATAGGGTCACTTTATAGTGCAGACAGGCTTTAATCTCATTATGTAGTCCACAGGATGGCCTTGAATTTACAGTAATCCTCCTGCTGCCTCACCCTCCCAAGTCCTGGAATTATAGGTATCCATACAACTCATATGAATTCCTTTTGAGAAATATTTGATACCACCAGGAGTATTTGCTTCATAGAGATACTTGATTTAAAATACTTAAATATGTTTAGTAAAAAATGCAATTAAAGTGGATTACAAATCTTTTGTTTAATTGATGATTAATTTAATAAAAAGTAGCCCAAGGAAGAACTGTAATATTTTCCTGTTGGATTAGGTCCAGGCCCCTTCACATCATCCTTGTCTTTTCATTTGCTCACATTCCAGGTTTACCTCCCAAAGTTTGACTCTCCAGTGGATATACATCCCACAGCTAGCCACTTTGGCATGGGGTTCCGCACACTCTTGTCCTTTTATTACTTTATTACTCTCATCTCCTGTGTGGTCAAACCCTCTCTACCCAGGGTGTTCTCAGTGGCTTTGCCTTCCTTTGAAGTGTTTCCTACCTCTTTGTGCACAGTTCCTCTTACTTCATTCAGATCTCTGCGTAGTCTCTTTGAGAAGGCCTTTCCTGGCTGCTTTATCAAGTGCATCATCCCCATAGCTCAAGTTGACCCTTTTTATTTTTATTTCAGTGATATCATCTGGTTATTGTATTAGCTTACAGTGTGAGAAGCCTACGAGGGCCAGACCTTTCTGTTTATCACTGATATTATGTTCAGATAGATAATCTGTAGACCTTTTTCTACTGAGAAGTTGTAAATAAATGAGTGCGTGAGTAAAATGTAGAAACAGCAGAGCCAGATATATGCTGGTACATGGCTTACACTTAAGGAATTTCAAAAGAAATCATTTTTCATATTTTACTACCACTGTATTTTATTTTCTCCATGTCATTTTAGAGACACCACTTTTATAATGAAAATATTTCCCTTTGTTTCTTACAGCATTCTGTTTCACTTTATTGTTTACAGATCTTTTTTTTTTAATCAGTATGCATCAGTCACAACACTTTATCCAAAATTTTGAAAACCTGTTCCTTTTTCCATGAAAATGCCTTGTGTTTCTATCATTCTAGCATTTGCCTTTGTATCTGCTATGATCTTAAATATTTTATTAATTGTCTTAAGGCTTTTTGAGAGTCTAATGCTTAGGAAAATACTGAAAATTTAAAACTATACTTGCTATGTTTAGGTGCTGATGACCCGTTAGCTGATATTTCTGAAGTCTTGAACACAGATGATGACATTCTTGGGATAATCTCCGATGACCTAGCAAAATCAGTTGATCATCCAGGTATGGATGAGCACTGTTGCCTGCTTGCTGTTGTCGTGTGAGAGGCACATGTCTGCAGAGCACATTCCATCTTCAGTCTGGTTACAGTAATGGAAGTTGCTTTTTGTTTTGTATTTTGACTTTGTCAAAGAGGCCACCATTTTTCTTTTCTTGAATCTGTCTTGGTTTTCCTTAGGAGGGGGATATAGCAAGTTAGTTATTCCTGTTGCGTCTCTAATTACCCTCGATCTGAGGCTTATTGCCTTAGTCTTGCTGCTTCTTGCCTCTTGTCTGTGTTTCCCACTGTCCTTGCTCCTGTGGTAATCGTCCATTTTATTGGTTTGGGTCTTGTAGGTCTTGATTTATGCACTTTCCAGGTTGAACGCTCACCTTTTCCATTTGGTAAGAAACTGAGCAATGGATGGCCACTGATTAGAAGTAGTCCTTTTTTATAGTGATTTCAGCTGAAACAACCTGTAGGTGCATGCCTGTTTGTTAGTAGTGCTCATTTGTCACACTAATCTCTACTTGGCTCTTCCCCTTCTGTATGCAGCTAATACATAGTATTGCCATATTGTGCTTTGGGAGATTTTCTTAGTAATTTTTAAGTGGATGGCTTCATGCTTATTAATATATACTTTATAATATTACTTAAATAAGTAATATAATTACTAATATAAGATTAAATAAGTACAGACAAAAGTTTAGGTTTTAAAAGCATAAAAAAACTTAGACTATATTCATATGTGACTGTTGCCAAAAATAGCATGTGTAAGATAAAAGGTCTTACATTATAAACATAATTTATATTTTTAGAATGTGACCTGTGAGTTCCTAAAAAGAAAACAACCCAAAATTATTTCAAAGGATGTTTATTAAACAGTAGAAAATTTAGAGCTTTTCATTTCTAGGAAATTTACCCTTCTGTTTTACATACTATATTTCATAACTGAATTCACATTTGATACCATTAATTTCTCTTAAGTTAAAACATTTATATCATGGCTTCTCAGAGACCCCTCTCTTAACTTTGGTTTTGTTTTTTACAAAAATTGGTATGTTAAATCTCATGTTTCTTTGAGAAATGGTTTTACTGTGATTAGAAGATAGCTTTACTGGACCTGTAGCTTCCGAAATGCAAGGAACATTATTACTGATGGGCTGTCCAAATAGCTAGAAGAATCCTGCTGAAGTAGAACTAGGAACTTCACTTATTTTAGTTGAACTGTTTTGTATGAGCACACATAGACAGCACACACACTTAATGTGTGTGTTCTGAATTTACTGTTGTGTGTTTCAGATATCGGTCCCCCTGCTGATGACCCTTCCACTCTGCCGCAGCCAAGTGTCAGTCAAGCTTCACGGCCACTGACTGAGGAACAGCTTGATGGGATCCTTAGTCCTGAGCTAGACAGAATGGTCACCGATGGTAAAATATTTGCCTTACATCAGGGGTTTCTAAAAGAGATTTCTGCAGGCTTATTATGATTTGACTTCTGTTTTCACAATTTCTTTATCAAGTGCTTTTTTTTTTTTTTTTAAGACATCATGTTGAATTGGTAGTTGTTAATATTTGTATTTCTTTTGTCCTAGGAGCAATTCTTGGCAAGTTATATAAAATTCCAGGTATTTGTGTTCTGAATATTTAGTTTTTAAAAATGCCATTGCCCTCCTATGACCTTAATAGTGTTTTAATCTTATTACTATTCTTTATTTCCTCATAGAACTTGGAGGAAAGGATGTTGAAGACTTGTTCACTGCTGTTCTAAGTCCTGTGAATACGCAGCCAGCTCCATTACCACAGCCACCCCCTCCACCACAGCTGTTACCAATACACAATCCGGGTATGTCACAGCTTTTTAGGTGTGGTTACAAACCTGTGAATACATGTGAATTTTGTCTTGTTCTTTAGCATTGATAGTCACTACTTACACGAATGAAGAGAAGACACTTCGTTGTGATGATGGAAAAGTACTAGCTTCAGTCATATATCTACTTCCCTGAAAGGCTCTGCAATCTACAGTTTATATTATGACCAGCACTGTTGTAAATACCTATCCTGCCCCTTCTTCAAGTCCCAGCTCCAGCTGACTTCGGCTATGTAGTTATTCCTACATAGGGACTACTCTGTTAGAGCACCATACCTCACTGTCCCCTTCCTTGGCTTTTCCCTTTCTGAATACAGCTAATACATAGTATTGCCATATTGGCTTTGGGAGATGTTTTAGTTCTATTTTTCTCTTGTTACTGGGACAAATACCCAACACCCGAAATGAAGGAAGGAAAGGTTTATTTAGCTCAAAGTTCCTGGAGGTTTCAGTCCATATTCAGCTGGCTCCCAGGCAGAGGGGCACAAGGCAGAGACCCATCAGTTCATGGTGGTATAACAGCAACAACAGAGAGCAATGGCTAAAGATAGTCTGTCTCTCTGTCTGTTGTATTGTATTCAGGCTCTCTGCAGCAGGCAGGAGGAAGTACTCACACCCACAATCCCAGCAGTACTAAAACCCATAATCCCAGCCTTGGATTACACATAATCCCAGTGGATCATGAGTTAATCACAACTCTCTTAAGTCCCCACCCCATGACTGCATGAGACTTTTGGGGGACAACTAGACACAAACCATAACTGGAGATATTCTTAGTAATTTTTAAGTGGATGGCTTCATGCTTATTAATGTATACTTTATGATATTACTTAAAGTTCACAAAGTGGTCTGATCTGCTTCACTGTCCTTTCCTCTTAATCTATGTTTTAACTACTTACAAGTGGACTTAAAAAGATTGATCCAATGAAAGAGAGATTAGCCATTCAAATCTCCATGCCTCCTATCTCGCACTTTTTCATTTGTAATATGGGCTATAAGTATTAGTATCTAGGATGAGCATTCCTGTGTCTCACTTATTGCTATATTATATTGCCTAAGATTATGTATTTAGTATGCTGAATAAGTCAATGACCAAGTCCCAAGAAATTTTGTGGAAATTTGTCTCTTTCATTGGATCAATCCTTTTAAGTCTACTTGTAAGTAGTTGCAACATAGATTAAGACTTCAGTTTTCTCTCTCTTCCTGGAGAGCTGAAATCTCATAATACATAATTAAGTTCTGAATGTGTAGCTTGAGTTCTACGAATACAGAAATCTAGGGGGGAGTTTGTAGTTCTGACTTCTTTTGTGTTTTGAGACAGGCTCTCACTATGTAGTTCAAGTGATCTTATATTCCTTTTACAGCCCAGGTTATCCTCAAACTTGTGGATCCTTTTGTCTCAGCCTTTTGAGTGTTATGATTACAAATGTACACCACCATTCCTGGCTGGAGTTTGTAATTCTGTGGTGGCATATATATTTTTGATAATTTGAGCATAAAAACATTTATGTATATCTCATTGTGATGGCTGTATGAATATTTACTGAATTGAATGACATTTTTATAAACTCTTGTCCTTATGTGGTTAAATGTTCAGGTAATCTATCTTTACTACCATTCTTAATATGTGCAGGAAAAAATTCCAAAATTCATCATTTAAATGTTTGGTTTTCTACCATTTTTGTCTCTAAACTTAAATCAAGGTTGATGTTTGCTGGAATAAACATAGGATTTACATTTGATTAAAACTTATACCACTTGTTTTAATTACTACCACCTCTTTTTAATAATAAAAATTCTTCAGCAAATAAAATCTGTTTATCTTCATGTTTTCTATAGCTAAAATTACATATTTTAAATACTAAATTGGTTAATGATATGTTCCTTTATAAAGCCTCTTAGTCATGAAAATCGCTGTGGTCTGTTCCTCCCCTCCATCCAGTTTGAATTTTTTTTTCCAAGATAGAGTCTCCTTGGGGCTGGAGAGATAGCTCAGTGGAATTAAGCGCTTCCCAGCAAGTGTAAGGACCTGAATCCAATCCCTGGTTCCGGAAAAAAAAAAAAAAAAATTAATTTCAAGAGAAAGTCTCCTTATGTAGTTCAGTGTAGCCCATGCTCACCTTAAACTCATGGCAGTCCTCCTGCCTCAGCCTGTGGAGTCCTGGAAAATGAGAATGTGCCATTATGCTTGACCTCATTTTAAAAAGTTTTTAAGATGACTTTTTTTGACTAGATGCTAAATTTGTAGTACACCATGACTAATAAGGTTGCTTACCCTTCAAGGTTTTAGTCCTAATATTTTAGGGTTTCATGTATACAACTGACCTCTAGTTAAAGTAGAGCCTGAAGGATCTCTCATTTGTGTGTTTACATGTGTACATATGCAGTCAGCCGTTGTGGATTCCACATGCATAGACATTCAGTGATTTACAGATAGAAAATGAGTCTGCATAGAATTACTGAGATTTTAGTCCTCACATTTGAAAAAGAAGTAGTTCTATTTAAGGTTTAATCAAGTTAAATGATGATATTAAGGTATTAAAGAATGGCAGCTTCAACATATTCTGAGCCTGAAGGGAAAAATGTGGTGATGTTTAAGGGAGCAAACTGAAAATAGTAACTAGATTATAAACAACTAGGAAAACATGACAAGTAGGTCTGGGGAGACACATTGGCATAAGCCACCTGCCTTGCAAGTGCAAGGTTCTAAGTTCGATCTCTGGTACTGCAAAAGAGAAAAAAGAAAAAAATTTTAAAGCATTTAGCCTTTTTCTTCTAGGCTTCTACAAACTAATGAGTAGCCTGTGCCAGTGGCATGACCTCATCGGTTGTGTCTGTGGCAGAGCAGCACTCTTGTCCAAAGAGATGTTTGGACAAGGATTGTGCCTGGGATTCAGTTAAAATGTAGATTGTGTGTAAAGACAGTGTAGTGCTAATTAAAAGAGAAAGTAGATAATGGTGATGAAATTGGAATAAATAGGATAATGCACCAAGATGAATGACTATGAGGAAGGAGAAGGGGGAAAATAAAAGAACTAAACTTACCTAAAGCTGAGCCGCCTGGAGAATCATCATGCTCTAAACGAGAAACATGGAGCAGTGCAAGGCTTGGTGTGTGTCTTCTAGAAGGTACTAGAGATGAAATGTGTTTTGTTTCAGCCTGGCAGAAACGGGACATACAGCCTGTTGTGGCTTTCGTGCAGGTGCAAAATCCATCCAATCTGCAGTAGAAAATGTTGGAGTTACCTTGTAATAGTGCTAACTTAGGGAGAATTAGACTTGTTTTTCTGCGACTATACCTTTAATGGTAGAGAATCTTGAATAACTCTTTAACTAAATGTAATTAAATGTGTCACTTGCTCAATGTGCTTTATGTTAGGTATGCAGCTTCATAGTCTTAATCTTGCTAAGCTTAGATGTAACTTGTTGCAACATGGATTAAGACTTCAGTTTATTTTATTTTATTTATTTATTTTTTTTGTCCTCTTCAGGAGAGATGAAATCTCATAGCATATAATTAAAATCTGAAGGTATAGCTTGAGTTCTACGAATATGGGAATTTTCTCTAGATTGGAGTTCAGACTTTGGGATCATTAGGTCTCATGGGACCAGCATGTTTGAAGGGTTACCTGTGTCTTCAAGACTGTCTGTTAATTTATGGCCTGAGAAGCAGCAGTGCCTGAGGTCCACATCCCTTTTTCAATGGTTAGATGAAAATGAAAAACTACACTCTGAAACACTGATGAGGAGTTCTTGGAAATGGTGATCACTAGGGAAAGTTTATTTCTGAATAGTTTAGACAATTAATTAGATGGTCACAATAAGTTTTGGAGCTATATATTAAGATAGTAGGAAAACATGAGTTGTCTTACTATTTGCCTAACATCTTTTTAGAAAATGGTAAGGTATTTAAATCTTCTAAATAAGTTGAAGGAGATTTTAAGTTTTTAAGGGCTGATCCACCATTAATGAAAATTAAGAAAAAGCTGATCAATTTTTTAAAAATAAAGTTATGGGGTGAAGAGTTACTATACACTAGGCAGCATGCTTAGTGTAATGCACATAGTGTCTTTACCCAAATGACACTGACCTCATTTTGCAAGATCACATAAAAATAAATTTAAAGTAAAATTCACACTCTAGTCTGTTTGTTGTATTCCAAAGTGATTTCCTCTACGCCACAGGTGAATAAAGAGAGCATATTTTTAAATTCATAACCAAATCACCCTGCAAATATTATTCTGAAGCACAATTCTGAAAAAATCCTTTTAAGTAGCATATGAAGTTTTTATTTAAAAGTATTTGAGCCATTTGTTTCAGTTATATGACTTGCAAACTTACTGACTCTTCATTCCCTTAAGATGTCTTTTCGCGGATGCCACTAGTGAACGGCCTCATTGGACCCAGTCCTCATCTGCCACATAGCTCTTTGCCACCTGGAAGTGGACTGGGAGCGTTCTCCATGGCACAGCCCCACTATTCTGATGCCAGGTATTTAAAAGCCTGAAATGATGCTGACTTAATGTATACTAATTTTTTTCTCAGCCTTTTAAAATTATTTCTACATATTTATAGTTTTGCTAAAAATTATCAAATACTACTTTTTCCTACTTTATGCTGAATCGTAATGATGAAAAAAATACTTAACCATAATATGAGAAAGGTACTTTTATGAAATGACAGTATTCATTTTTTTCAGGGATAAAAATCAAGCATTTAATCCAATAACAAGTGATCCTAGCAACTCTTGGACAACATCAGCCCCTACTGTGGAAGGAGAAAATGATACAATGTCAAATACCCAAAGGAGCACGCTGAAGTGGGAGAAAGAGGAGGCTCTGGGTGAAATGGCAACTGTAGCACCTGTTCTTTACACAAATATTAATTTCCCCAATTTAAAGGATGAATTTCCTGGTAAGTCAGGGATATATTATTGTCTGCTTTGTTTTGGTCCCCTCCCCTCCTGTTGAGATAAAGTCTTACTATGTAGCTCAGACTGCCTTCAACTTACTGTGTATCCCAGGCTGGTCTCTTAATTTGAAGTGATCCTCATAACTCAACTCCCAAGTACTGCGATACAGGCATGCACAACCATGCTGAGCTATTATCTATCTATTTATCTATTATACTGAAATTTTTCTCATTTTAAAAAAATTTATGTATTTGGTACAGGGTGTCACATTGCAATCCGGACTTAATAGTGATCCTCCTGTTTTCAGCCTCCCCAGTGCTAGGATTACAGGGGTGTGCTACCATGCTCAGTTTTGGTGATTGACTCAGGGATGGTACCAGCTTGGCATGTGGTGCCTGGTGTCTAACCCTGGTCCCTGCATTTGCATAAGCAGTCATTTAGTCCACTGAGCTATCTTGCTGTCTGATTGATTGATTTTTAATGTATTCAGTATAGGGTCTACAATGTCTCACTACATGGATCAGACTTGTAGTGATTCTCCTGTTTTCAGCCTCCGAAGAGCTGGGGTTACAGACACGTACCACCACACCCAGTCCCAGTCCCGGTCACTGAGTCAGCACACTGAGGATCAAACCCAGGCCACTGCCCTCTGCCTAAGCATGTGCTTGAATCTGCTCAGGTCTTTGGCCAACACTGATTTTTTTTTTTTTAAAGCTGCAGTTTTATCTGGTTTGATTGACTCTCCACAGAGAGAATGTTCTCTATGTATCTAGAAACACTTCACATTTTCTCAGACATAGGCCTCACGCTCACTTACATATTTCCTAAGGCTTTGTTTCAAATAATAGAATTATCAATTTTCTACCTCCTTGCAGTGCTTATAAAAATGTGCTGCACAGTTTTTTAAAAAAACCCCTAAAACATAAACTTTTCATTTATGTCACTGAAATAGACTCAGTCCTCTCTTCTTCCCCTGTCCACTCTGACATCCAGCTGTCTCAACTGAATGTTTTTCAAGGACTAACCACAGAATGACACTTTTGGATTAATGAATTATTAATTATTGATTATTTGCAAATAATAGTTTGTTTTGTCAAGTTGATGTTGTCAGACAAACTAGGATTAAAATTTCTATTAAAGTTCAGCTTGTAGTAGTTTCCCAGCCATCTATAACCCAGAGCCCATGTGTGGGCTTGCACATGGATGCCCAGTGATGTTTGGTGCCTTCTAGTTTGACTCCCTTGGTGACTGTATTCATTATGTGTGGAAGTATGTGCCTAGTAGTAGAAATCAGTGGCATAAGGCAGGAGTGCCAGTTCTACAACTGCTTTTTATAAAAACACCATTTATTTTTTATACTTGAGCAATTGGTGTCATTTTGTGTCAGCGTAAATTGTCCTTATAGCAAAATACATGTAATTTTAAATATTTAAGATTTGCAAATAATTCTACATTGTAGCTCAAACACCTTATGAAATACTATGTTAAGGCTGTTTGTCACCTCATTTTCATTTTCACTGGCTTTTTTGAAACTATATGCCATCATGATGCTGAATCTTTTTCTTTGGGTGGAACGAGGAATTGAACTCAGGCCCTTGAGCTTCTACTCAGCTATCTCCCTGACCCGATGCTGAATCTTTGGATCAATTTAAAATCGTTATTTTTCTGTGTTTCATTGTATACATTGGTGGTAAGGTGTTTACTTGATAGGATTGTTTCCTTGTGGTCAAATTGATGGACCAGTTGGTAGTCAATGCAGATTAACAACTCTTGGGCACTGATAGTATCTCATAGAGTTACAGAGGTTTTTCATATATGGCTTAAATTGTTTCGGCTACCTCTTCAGTTTATAACTTCCTAACTGTAGAAGCCATGTTGTTATTAAGAAAACACCTCTTTTAGGAAATGTTTAGCCTCCTATATGGCAAGAGCCTTGTGCTGTTTAAACCACTTAATTTTACTCCTGGCTGAGGATCCCTGATCTGAACACTTGGAACCAGGTGTTTTTCAGGTTTGGGAATATTTGCACATACATACAAAATTAAAGAATTTATATCAGAGATAAGATATCTTGGGGATGAGATCCATATCTAAATATGAAAGTCATTTATATTTCATTTATACTCATTAACATAGCCTGAAGGTAATTTTATATTTTTTAAAATTAATGTACCTTTTCCTAATACTATTTGCAGTACATAATGATCACTTTTGTCTTAAGCTTGTGTATGCACATAGCACATCCCAGGTCTTTTTTTTTGTCCCCTTCCTCTCCCATCACACTTTAAATGTACTTGGTTTGTTGTGCGTCCTGTCATACAGGGTCATGTATGCAATTTTCCACTTGTGGCAATTGCTGTTGTACAGAGTTGTGAATTTTGGAACATTTTAGGGCTTTAGTTTCCATATTATGGATGCCCAGCCTACTGCATTGTGAAAATAAGCTCTTCCAAAGAGTAAGTGACACTGTTGGTCTTTATTGTTACGTTGTCCATTGTGAAAGTGACCATACTCACCAAACTGTCATGAGGTACAAAAATAAATACACTTATGATCAAAATACCATTAGTATATTTCACAGATCTAGAGAAAACATTTCTAAAATTCTTCTGGAACCAGAAGGACACTACAAAGTTACTATGATAAAATCATCATGATACTGGCAAAGTAACAGACTTGAGGATCAGTGGAACAGATTAGAAGATGCAGACACAGCTACAAACACACTCAGTCACCTTATCTTTGGTGAAGGGGCCAAATACATTCACTGGAAGACTAATAAATGGTGCTGGAGGGCAACTCACTCTGGTCCTCTTTTCTCAAAGTGAAGTTTTTCCTTTCTCCAGTAAGTGTATTCTGATCTTACTAAAAAGTAAATAAATAAATGGTGCTTAGAAAACTTCACATGCTGAGGATTAAAACTAGACCCATGTCTGTTACATACACTAAACTAAAGTCAGAATGGATTAAAGGTTTAAATAGAAACAGTAAATCTACTAGAAAAGAACGTAGATAGAAATCTTGAAGACATGTAGGTAATTTATTAAAAAGCCCACATTGCACAGAAAATACTTCATAGAATTAACAAATATTGTCTTGTCTTACTGAAAAGTTTTTGCAAATCAAAAGAAATTGCCAACAGAGTAAAAAGAAAATCCATGAATTAAGAAAAAAAATTAAGTGACTGTGCCTCAGATAAAGGACAACTGTCTAGAACATAGAATTTAAAAAATCAGGTGCTCAGAACTTAAAAACCTTGTTTTAAAAAATGGGTATCTTGGATAAAGAAATACAAATGGAACTAAATACATGAAAAAATGTTCAACATCGTTGGTCATTTGAGAAATGGAAAAGCACCACTGAAATTCCATTTTTCCCCAAAAAGAATGGCTATCATTAAGAACGCAACTGGTAACAGATGCTGGTGAGGCTGTGGAGAAAGGAACCCTTCACCCACTATTGGGGCAAGTGTCAATTGGCAAAACCACTGAGGAAATCAGTGTGGAGATTCCTCAAAAAGCTAGGGTTGAAGGGCCCATTCCACCTAGCCATTCCTCTTCTGAATATTTTCCTGGAAGAATTGAAAACATAGCACAATGCTATATGTGCACCCATTTTTATGGAAGCACAGTTTGTCATAGGCAAACCTTGGAAACAACCCAAATGCCTATCAACTAAGGAACAGGTAAACAGGTGTGGTATTTTTGTATAATGGAATATTACTCAGCTATAAAAAAAGATAAACTAGAGGCTTTTGCAACTAGGGACCATGCTCATTAATGAAATAAATCAGACTGAGATGTGTCAACATTATATTGTCTTTCTAGTGTAAGAAATTGAGAGTAAATTAAGATCCAAAAGGCATAATGCCTATTGTGAAAGGAAAGGAATGAGAGAAGGAAAAAATAAGACATATGCATGAACATGATAGTTTAAATAGTGGTATTACCAACTTCAGTGTATTTATTGAAAGGAACAGTTAATTGCTTCATTGTTTTTGTTTTTGTTTTTTGTACAGAGTCTCACTATACAGCTTGAACCCTTGTGCTTTCAGCCTCCCTCTGCTGAGGTCACAGGTGTACACCACCAGCCTGGACTGGTTACCAGCTCAGAGTGCCCGGGGGGGCCAGCTGAGATGGACCCCGGCCTTCGGGCTGGCTGAGGCAGGCTCTTAGTCCACTGAGCTATCTTTCTACTTAACACTTAATTTTTTAAAGCCAGTTTTACATGCTTATATATCTGGTAATCTGAACAACTACTTTGAAGATAACAATATACAGTGTAGCAACCACTGGTGATTTCCTATCATCTTGTTTAAAGTTCTGTATCTGTTTAGTGGGTTTTTTTCCCCTTATTTTTATTCTGTGTTGGTATGTTTTTGCCATCCATAAGAAAGCATATGTATTCTTTTCTTGCAGACTGGACTACTCGAGTGAAACAAATTGCAAAGTTGTGGAGAAAAGCAAGCTCTCAGGAAAGAGCACCATATGTGGTATTTGAAACTAGTCCTATGTGTTAAATCTTTAAACATTGGTTGAACCTTATTTTTGTTGTCTTAGTCTAATACAAAGATTTTCCTTTTGTGGAAAATGCTATGTCACATTTACACTATGAATAGATTTCTTTTACTATGTAGTGATGTCCTGATTTGATCTTCTTACAGAATGTGATATTTTTATAGGCTAGCACATAAACCAGAATATTTTGAGTATTAAAATCAATGTGAGATCACCTTTAATTTCACTTTAAATTATTTTATCTTTTTAGCAAAGTTGACTAAATATGGACAGTGAATTAAAATGCTTTAGCCTTTTTTTTACAATAAATTTGTTATTTTAAGTTCTACTAAAGAATCTTTATGAATTTTGAAAAAGACATATCTAGATACCATGAAAGAACTGTTAAAACATGATCTATCCAGAAATTATTAGGGAATTTTGTAAGACTCACAGTTCAGATGGTGAATTATTTTTTCCCAAAGAGAAATTTTCAAATGGAATCAAATTCTTGCTTTCATTTTAAATTACAGTAAATCACATACTTTTAAAATTTTTGATAATTAGATGCTATTTTCCCCTTAATTTTTATTGTACTTATTTTTCAGTTACAATGATTATTTTGGCTAAAGCAAATTTAGAGCAAAAACATGTATGAAGTTTGATCAAATGATACAGTAAATGTTTAAATTAAAATTATTACAGTAAAAGGCACATTATTATTAATTCCCTTCAGAATATTTTTAAAAAGTCTTCTTTACTTCAAATGCCTTTATTATTCTTGGCAATGTGTTTTTTACTGTAATAAATTTTAAGAAGTAAACATATTTTTACTGGCTGTGTATATGTTGATGTGTATATACTCGTGTGCTAATGTGCTGTTTTGTTTTGCTATGAATTTAGTAATGATGTTATGTCTTAATGTTCCTCAGTGATTTTTCTTCTATTGTAAATTTGATATGTCCAGTTTTATTGTCTTGAGAATTGGTGTAATAAAAATTTTCCTTTTCTCTAAATGGAGGAACATGTTAATTCTTTTAAGAATGCATTAAGAGAATTAGAATTTAAAAATTAGACTGCTCCTTGGACTTCATAAATTCAGGTAATATAGATGGAACTGTCCCCAGTAAATAAATGCGTCTCTGGGGCCAGACGTATGCTCAAAAAGAACATGAACAAGTGTGTACATCCTTGCTTATGAGAGGGTATAAGTGCTAAACTGTATTTCAACTAGTTTCAGTTATTTAACCTAGATGTTTTCTTGATATTATAGGACAAAGTTCAACGTAGTTTTATTTTGGCTTTTAAAACACACTGAACTATACTGGTATATTTTTTTTTTTTCCTCTTTGTCAAAGCAAAAAGCCAGAGATAACAGAGCTGCTTTACGCATTAATAAAGTACAGATGTCAAATGATTCAATGAAAAGGCAACAACAGCAAGACAGCATTGATCCCAGCTCTCGAATTGATTCAGATCTTTTTAAAGATCCATTAAAGCAAAGAGAGTCAGAACATGAACAAGAATGGAAATTTAGACAGGTATGAAGTTTTTATCAGTGATTTGCTCTTTTAAATGATATTTATATGTTTTAAGATGTTCATGTCATTTAATATTTGTTGAACATGAAAAAGTGACTTACAGTACACTTATTTCCCATTTTAATAAAATAAATTGGTTTGAAAAGTTGTTTAAAATATTGTGAACAATACTGCCCTTGGAACAAATGGGCATACTGCAATGAATAATGACTGCTTTTCTTGAGAAATTTATAATGTAATATGGAAGCAGTCTGGTAGCTACTGCCATCAAACAAATTAATTTTCTGTTCAATGGTTGCCTGTTGACACTTATGAAAGGCCTTCCTTGACACCAAGACCTGTGGATAATTTTCCTCAGTCAAATGACCCATATAGTCCTCCATTATAGTTATTTTCTTCTTAAATTCATGATGCTTTTCCCCCCATTTTAATAGCAAATGCGTCAGAAAAGCAAGCAGCAAGCTAAGATTGAAGCTACACAAAAGCTAGAACAGGTGAAAAATGAGCAGCAGCAGCAGCACCAGCAGCAGCAGCAGCAGCAGCAGCAGCAGCAGCAGCAGCAGCAGCAGCAGCTTGGCGCTCAGCACCTTCTTGTGCCGTCTGGCTCAGATACTCCAAGTGGTGGGGTCCAGAGTCCCTTGACACCCCAGCCTGGCAATGGAAATATGTCCCCTGCTCAGACGTTTCATAAAGACCTATTCTCTAAGCAGCTACCCAGTACCCCTGCTCCCACGCCTTCAGATGATGTGTTTGTCAAGCCACAGGCTCCACCTCCTCCTCCTACCCCATCCAGAGTTCCCATTCACGATGGCCTGTCTCAGTCTCAGGTGTCTCAGCCACATTCCCCACAGATGTTTTCACCTGGCTCTTCTAGTTCCCGACCTCCATCTCCAGTTGATCCTTACACAAAAATGGTTGGTACTCCCAGACCGCCTCCTGGAAGCCATAGTTTTTCTAGGAGAAATTCTGTTGCTCCAGTGGAAAACTGTGTGCCTTTATCATCAGTGGTGAGGCCTGTTCAGATTAGTGAGACACCACCCAACAGGCCATCGCCAGTCAGAGACTTATGTACTTCCTCTATGACAAATAATGACCCCTATGCAAAGCCTCCAGATACACCTAGGCCTATGATGACAGATCAGTTTCCCAAACCTTTGGGTGTGCCCCGCTCTCCTATGGTTTCAGAACAAACTGTGAAAGGTCCTCTAGCAGCTGGAACCAGTGATCACTTTACTAAACCATCTCCTAGGGGAGATTCTTTTCAAAGACAGCGGATACCTGACCCATATGCACGGCCCTCGTTGGCATCTGCCCCTGCCGATAGTGGCGCTGGACCTTTTAAGACCCCTTTGCACCCTGCACCATCCTCTCAGGATCCTTATGGATCAATGTCACAGGCATCAAGACGATTGTCTGTTGACACTTATGAAAGGCCTTCCTTGACACCAAGACCTGTGGATAATTTTCCTCAGTCAAATGACCCATATAGTCAGCCTCCCCATATCCAACATGCAACAATGAATGAATCTTTTGCCCATTCTTCAAGGGCTTTTTCTCAACCTGGAACCATGTCAAGATCAGCACCTCAGGACCCATATTCCCAGCCTCCAGGAACACCACGACCTCTGGTAGAGTCTTATTCCCAGCCCTCAGGAACAACTCGATCCAATCCAGACCCATATTCCCAACCTCCTGGAACTCCCCGGCCTAGCAGTATTGATCCATATAGTCAGCAGCCACCAACGCCCAGGCCTTCTACACAGTCAGACATGTTTACTACATCTGCAGCTAATCAGAGGCACTCTGACCCATATTCTCATCCTCCTGGGACTCCAAGACCTGGAATTTCTACTTCCTACTCTCAACCATCAGCAACACCACGGCCAAGAACTTCAGAAGCTTTTATCAGATCGTCAGCTGCAAGACCAGCCCTTGTGCCAAACCACGACTCTTTCCTACAAGCAGTACAACACCGAACACCTAGTGGCTCTTTGGTGAGGCCGCCTGATATGTGCTCCCAGACCCCTAGACCATCTGGGTCTAGCCTACCAGACACATTCAGCCGTGTTTCCCCATCTGCTGCTCGTGATCCCTATGATCAGCCTCCAATGACTCCAAGATCTCATTCTGACTCTTTTGGAAGCAGTCAAGTTGCCCGTGACATTCCTGACCAGCCAGGGCCTGGTCCAGAGGGGACCTTCAACACCTCTGCAAACTCTCCCATGAATTCCCAGAGCTCCCAGTTCTCCAGTATTGCCCAGGTTCCTGGTCCTGTGCCAACTTCAGGAGGAAATGACACTCAGAACACTGTGAATATGTCTCAAGCAGATACAGAGAAATTGAGACAGGTGAACATAGAGCTTGTTTTATATTTATTTATTTATTTATTTATTTATTTATTTATTTTTTGGCAGAACCGGGGATTGAACTTAGGCCCTTGCACTTGCCAGGGAAGTACTTATTCCACTGAGCCATCTCCCTGGCTCCCCTAGAGCTTGTTTTAGATGCTTTCCAGATAGTAGTTGTGGAAGCTGTTTAATCAAACTGTAAGAAAAATGAAATTGCTAAAATTAACATCAGTTTAGTTGGATTTAATCTTTATTTAATTCTAGTGTTGAAGTTGTTAGGGAATCCTGAAAACTTTGTTTTATTTTCTTCCATTTACTATCATTATGTTTTTTATAATTAGTCAAGTAGTTGACAGGTTCTCAGCAATGTAAACCATTGGACAGCTTGATGAGATTTCCTGTGCCACAATATGGGGTAGTCACTCATGCACCATCAGAAGTGAGATACAAATTAAAGTCCCACTGTCATTGTGAATGTGTTAGATGTAAGAAGTATTTAGTCAAATTTTGAACAGTCTAGACTTTTTATACATTACTGATAGCCATATAATGAATTAATTAGGATTTTAAAAGCCACTGGTAATCAGAATGAGTGACTTGTTTCTTTCCATGTAGCGACAGAAGCTACGAGAAATCATTCTCCAGCAACAACAGCAGAAGAAGATTGCTAATCGACAGGAAAAGGGGCCTCAGGACACACCAGCAGTGCCTCACCCAGTGCCCCTTCCACATTGGCAGCCAGAGAGCATCGGCCAGGCCTTCAGTCGACCTCCACCTCCCTACCCTGGCAACATCCGATCACCCATGGTCCCTCCTCTTGGACCTAGATATACTATTTTCCCCAAAGATCAGCGTGGTCCCTTTCCTCCTGATGTTGCTAGTATGGGGATGAGACCTCATGGCTTCAGGTAATCCCTTTTTTTTCCTGCTAGGAGTCAGTTGCTTCCAGGCAACTCTGAACCATTGGTGCTACATGTACAACTGTCCAATAGGATGACACAGGAAATCCCATTAAATTGCCACTCTCGAGAACTGTAGGAAGAAGGCTGGGGAGTTAGCTCAGTAGAATAAGTGCTTGCCTGGCAAGCACAAGGGCCTGAGTTCAATCCCCAGTTACACACACACACACACACACACACACACACACACACACACACACACACAGAGAGAGAGAGAGAACTGTTGGAAGAACTGACAGCTACCATCAAAGAAAAACTTGATACTGTTTTATACTTCCTCCTCCTAAGATGCTATTTTCTGCTAATGATAGGTCATAGACTTTTTCTTCCTCGAAGTACTGCACAAATGTACTTCTTGCTATTGTTAACTGTACTACTTGCCACCATAGTGATGTAGCTTATCCTGTGCGTTAGACTTCACTCCCTGAAATGTAACCACATACAGGCAAAGCCTCTTGTGATAAAACTTGACAAGGGCCGGCGGTATAGCTCAGCAGACTAAGCGCTTGCTTAGGTAAGCGCAGTGGCCAGGGTTCAATTCCTGGTTCCGCATGTGGCGCCGGCCCCGCCTGTGGGTGTGCTGAGCTAGCGATGGAGTCCGGGCTTGGTGGTGTGCACCTGTGTGCACCTGTAATCCCTGCCCTAGGGAGTCAGGAAGCAGGAGGATCACTGTGAATGTGGGCTGCATAGTGAGACCCTGTCAATTAAAAAAAAAAAAAAAAAAATCCTTAAAAAAAAAAAACTTCTCTCAAAATTCTGCTCTTTAAATTGTAAACTATTTATGAACCATTCCAAATTGAAAGGCTGTTTCTCTTTAGAACATCTTTAGAATGAGTTTGTAAAGTTAGCAGTGTTAAGACCACATTTCCTTTTTTTGAAACAGCTAATAGAAAGGTCAATACCAAATTTTCCATAACTATAATAAGAGAATTCTTTAAAATACACTCTTTATTATCAGGTATGTGATTTTACACCTGTATCTCTTACATTATTGTCTTGCTTTTATTTTCCCTTTTTCTTCTGCATTAGTATAATTGCATGTTTCTTTGTAGGTTGCCCATAATTATAGAATGAGATATATAAATAATCATTATCCTATGATGTATTTGTGTACATTTAAACAAATTTTATTTAGTGTATTTAGTACAGAATCTGCAGGGTCTTACTACACAGATCAGACTCATAGTGATCCTCCTGTTTTTAGCCTCCCAAGCGCTAGGATTGTAGGCATATGCCACCATCTCAGTACACTGTGGGGCCAGGGCCAGCAGGGCATACTGGGGATCGAACCCATCTGCCTCAGCAGGCACTTTAATGTGCTGGGCTACCCCCCTAGCCCTTTTTGTGTACATTTTTAGGGTTGATGCCTACCCTTCTTTATGTCTTCTTACTACTTGACCTCTTTGCCTTCAAGAAAATAATCCATCCAGTTGTCACACTTATGCGTTTTCTTATGTGTTGAGAAGTATGGTACTCCTTTTTCATTCAAATCTTCCCACAATTGGCCTGCTCCATATAGAGTTCCTAGATTTAGAAAAAAAGATACTTTTACTCTAAAATTCTAGTAGTTTTGTTTTTATCTCTAGGCAGTTGAATCCAAAGGCTGTTCCTTTGCTCCTGTTACAGAAGTTCTTGTATTTGACAACTAATTTTTTTATTTATAATCTAAACTAAAACTCATTTTCTTCTTCTCAACTTCATTCTAAATTCAACATAATACTTTACTATTTATTCTTTGTTTTTAGATTTGGATTTCCAGGAAGTAGTCATGGTACCATGTCAGGTCAGGATCGCTTCCTTGTGCCTCCTCAGCAAATACAAGGATCTGGAATTCCTCCACACCTGAGAAGAACTATAGAAATGCCTAGACCTTTAAATAACTCACAGATGAATAATCCAATTGGACTTCCTCAGCACTTTCCACCACAAAGCCTCCCAGTTCAGCAGCATAACATACTGGGCCAAGCATTTATTGAACTGAGGCACAGGGCCCCAGATGGAAGGCCACGGCTGCCCTTCCCTACAACTCCTGGCAATGTTATAGAGGCAGCTTCTCATCAAAGACACGGAAACTTCATTCCCCGGGCAGACTTTGCAGGCCCAAGGCACACAGACCCCATGAGACGGCCTTCTCAGGGTTTACCTAGTCAGCTCCATATTCATCCAAATTTGGAACAAGTACCACCATCTCAGCAAGAGCAGGGGCATCCTCTCCATGCATCTTCTGTGGTCATGAGGCATGTGAGTCACCCCTTAGGTGATGGATTTTCGGATGCTGCTTTGTCAGCATCTGCACCAGCAGAAGTAGCATCTGATAATTTACAGATAACCAACCAGTCTTCTGATGGTCTGGAAGAAAAACTTGATTCTGATGATCCTTCTGTGAAAGAACTGGATGTTAAAGACCTTGAGGGAGTTGAAGTCAAAGACTTGGATGATGAAGATCTTGAAAATTTAAATTTAGACACAGAGGATGGCAAGGGAGATGAGTTGGATACTTTAGATAATTTGGAAACTAATGATCCTAATCTGGACGACCTCTTAAGGTCAGGAGAATTTGATATCATTGCATATACAGATCCAGAACTTGACCTGGGAGATAAGAAAAGCATGTTTAATGAGGAACTAGACCTTAATGTTCCAATTGATGATAAGTTAGATAATCAGTGTGTATCTGTTGAACCCCCCCCAAAAGACCAAGAAGACAAAATTGTGGTTCTCTCTGAAAACCATTTGTCGCAGAAAAAATCCACTGTTATCAATGAGATAAAAACAGAAGTCCTGTCTCCAAATTCCAAAGAGGAAGCCAAATGTGAAACTCAGAAAAGTGATGAGAGTGTAGATAATGTTGACCCTCCCTGCTCTCAGGCTTCTGCTTACACAGAACTAAGTAATGGGGAGAAGGCTTCTTTGCCACCATCTGATCCAGACCTACGTGAGAAAAGAGCTAATAGAGAAACTGCTGGCCCTAGTGCAAATGTCATTCAAGGGTCCACTCCACTGCCTGCTCAAGATGGAGTTGACATAACTGGATCAACTCCAGTCCTCTCAAGTTTACTTGCCAGTGAAAAATCTGACAGTTCCCACAATAGGCCTTTGGAGTCTCCCCCATCAACTCTGCCACCCTCACCATCCAGCTGTGTATCAAGTTTGCCTGCTACTTTAATGGTACCACCTGGCCCTGTTTTGGAAAATGCCATGAATTCCAATGTCACAGTGGTCCCAAGAGTAAACCATACTTTTTCCCAGGGTGTGCAGGTAAATCCAGGATTCATTCAGGGCCAATCAGCAGTTAACCACAGTTTGGGGACTGGAAAGCCTACAAATCAAAATGTCCCTCTCACAAGTCAGTCTGGTACCAGTGGCCTGTCTGGACCTCAACAGCTGATGATCCCTTCTCAAACATTAGCACAACAGAATAGAGAACGGCCCCTCCTTCTGGAAGAGCAGCCACTGCTGCTGCAAGATCTTTTGGATCAAGAAAGGCAAGAACAGCAGCAGCAAAGACAGATGCAAGCCATGATTCGTCAGCGATCAGAACCTTTCTTCCCCAATATTGGTAGGAATTCCCTTGGGTCTCTAGTAGAATGCTTTGGCCCTGATGGTGAATGTAATGTGCTTGTCAGAGCTGATTACTGAAAGTATTTTTGAAATGCAGCACTAATAAGATATTTCTGTTCTTTCTGGAACTGTAAACTGAGAGTTTTAGATTCCTTCTAGGTAAATCAGGAGATTCAAACTTACTCAATTCCATGATTTGTTTCCATGTAATAGAGACTAGAGCCTTCATTTTACTTTGGTCTGCCAACCATTTGTATATTTTTAGTCAAGGAAAGATAAATTTAAGAAAATTGTGATAGAAGTAAAAGCTTCTTGCTGTCGTTTTTTGTATAGCAAATACTTTGCATGTTTTTCCTATGTAATCCTCTTGATTCAGTTGGTTTACAAATTTTAAAAATAACAAAAGCCATAGTTAATTCTTCAGTACCTCTGAACATAGGAGTTAACAGAAAGCAAATTTGAAGCATTCTTCTAAGTGAAGTAAATGTTCTCCTCTATGTATTGATCTTTTTTGCCATTTATATGCTAAGATAGTTTCTCAGTAGCCTCTAGTACCCTTCTTGTGAAGTTATACCTCAAGAAATTGGTAGTTTTGTTTAACGACTGATAACTAATTTAGTGGAATCTCTAGGTACTGGGAATAACTGCCAGTTTTCTTGCTGTTGCTAAAGAAGCTATTATGATTAGTGTTGCATAGGTTTGGGTATAAGGCCCTTTGTTTTTATTATTGCAAGACCAAATGTTAAAACCTGCTTCAGTTATGAATTCAGGATAAGATTGTTAACCATCTTGCAATGCTCTGATGTAGCACAATTACCTGTAATGATTATTGATCAATGAAGTAAGAGTTTGTGAATTATATTTGGGATCCATACATAAACTACTTAGTGTACATTGAACCAAGCATGATGAAATAAGTAACTTTAAAATATATTTCCTCTTCAGATTTTGATGCAATTACAGATCCCATCATGAAAGCCAAAATGGTGGCCCTTAAAGGCATAAATAAAGTGATGGCCCAAAATAACCTGGGCGTGCCGCCAATGGTGATGGGCAGGTAGGTGAAGGTGCTTTCTCTCTTAGTGGGCATGAGTCAGTACTGCTTTCTCAAAAGAGCCTGCAGGAGTGTGAAAAGCTACAGTTTAGGTGAATAGTAGATCTTTAAATTGGCTGTGGTATTAGATGTTGAGTGTGACACAATGTAAGGAATTTTCATTAAAAGTTAAAAAAAAATTTTTTTTTGAATTGTTAATGTTGAAAGATATTTGAGGTAAAATACTAAGTGACTAAGGCAACTAAATTAATTTCTAAAATAAAATATTCCCCCACTGATTTTGGAGCTGGATGGTAGGAGATAGAGAGTTTATAAGTTTTCACACCAAGTGGAGGGGGAGAAATGCATTCAAGAAGGCAATAAACAATATTTGAGTAATATTGGAGTAATTATATGACTTCTAAGTATTAACCACAGGGAAGTATTTCTTCAGTTTGATTTTGAAATTGTGTATTCATTATTTAAATGTATGTTTCTGAAGCTATACTAGAGACTTACTGAATCAGAACATGTAGGGATTTTTCCCACTTTTTTAAAAAATGTATTTTTTTATTTTATTGATCTAAAAATGTCAATCAGATAGTTTCAAGACACCTTAACCATACAGATTCGATAAATTAATACATTGCAAGCTGTTTTCATAATTAAAAATGTATTTAGTACAAGGTCTACAGGGTCTCACTACACAAATCAGACCCGTAGTGATTCTCCTGTTTTCAGACTTGCAAGCGCTGAGATTACAGGCATGCACCACCATGCCCAGTCTTAATCGCTTCCTCAGTGCCCCCTGGCACAGGGCCAGTGCGACTCACTGGGGGATGAAACCCCTACCCCCGTCCCTGGCACATCTGCCTAAGCAGCGATTTAGTCCACTGAGCTGTCCTCATGCCTGGTTTAGGCAGCACCCTGAATGCTTTTTAGGTAAATTGTGCTTTGACAGCCTTTGTCCATGCAGTCAGTATTGATCATGTTTTTGAAAGAATTTTTTGATAAATAGAAATGTGAGTTTTAGGATTTAATATAAAATCTGTAGAATTAAGATAAATGTGTTCCTTAGGAAAGTTTGAATTCTTAAAAATGCATAGTCCTTTTTGATGGTCAAGAATGCTCTGGACATAGTTAGGAAGCACTTTTGAGACCAAGAAAGACAGTGGTTTCTAATGGTTTTCATTACTGAGCAGTGTCTAGATTGAAATACCAAAGTTCCAGACCAGAGGTGTCTATCGCAGCAGAAGGGTAATAAGTGACTCATATCCATGCATGAGAAGTTAAAAACATGTATTCTAAATTCTGATAGTGCTTAAATGTTACAGTATTTTGAAATCATGTTTTATATATGTCTTGGTATATTGAAGCATTTGATTATAAGAGGAATAAATAGCTTTGTACAAACCATAATTGTTTGTAATGTTTATCTGTAGTATTAATTAGAATAGGCAACTTTTCACAAAACACTTGTAACTGTGCAGCTGGGCCAGTGATGAGTTTAGATTTGCTTTCCCTTTAGATATGTGACTCTAAAATTACACTTTTGGTTTTAGAATGTAAAGTAACTAAGTTTCCCGACTTTTCCAGTTTACATAATAAAGCTGAATCTTCATTTATTTTTTTAGCTTAGAGGCTTCATTATTCAGTCAAGTCAGTGTTGTAAGAGCCCAGCCTCGTGGGTTAGCTGAAGTGACTTGCCCTCGTGGCCTTGCTGCTGCTTGTGGAGAGAAGTACTTTAATTAAGCCTAAGTTGCCCTTCACGGATGGGAGGGGCAGGTCTGTGGTACAGAGGGCAGGCTTTACAGTTGTTCTCGAGGAAGAGGCCTTGCCCCTGGTAGGAACCTGTCTTGGTTATTTTTCTCATTGCCGGGACAAAAATACCTAATGCCCAATTTTTTAAATTTTATTTTTATTTTATTTTTTTTTGGCGGAGTTGGGGATTGAACTCAGGCCCTTGCACTTGCCAGAACACTTATTCCACTGAGCCATCTCCCTGGCCCCGACACCCAAAATTAAGAAAGGAAAAGTTTATTTCGCTCAGTTTGTGGAGGTTTCAGTCCATACTCAGCTAGCTCCAAGGCAGAGCTGCACAGAGGACAACAGTTCATGATGGTGGAAAACAGCAAGAGCAAAAGGCAGGAGCAGGGGCAGCAGCACGGGGGCAAGCCTTTCTCCCTTCCTTATATTTCATTTGCACTATCTATCCTAGGGCAGGTGTAGCTCTCACACTCATAATACCAGCGTTGGATTTTATGTTTTGTATTTTAGGGAAAGGAACAGCATTGAATCTTGAATTAATCACAAACTCTAGAAGCCTGCCCTGGGGCTATATGAGGCTTTGGGGGGGACAACTAGACACAAACTATAACAGCACCTAATGTAATTTTGACTTAAATGCTCACCAGTTGATACTCTGGTCTTGTGTCTCACAGATTCCCCTTTATGGGCCCGGTGGTGGCTGGAGCACAGAACAGTGAAGGCCAGACACATGTGCCGCAGGCCGTCACTCAGGTAACACTGCTCCTGTCAGTCACCATGGAGGACATGCTGTCCTGTTTCCTATGAGCCAGTCTTGTAGAGGTCCTTTACAGGAAGGAGCAGCAGTCCCAGAACGCACTGTCAGTGCAGCAGAAGTAAAGATACGCTTTATTGCTTTTTAAACAGAGGGCAAATTGAAACTTAAGATTGGCTGTAATTCCTAGAAATTACCTGTGCAGTTAAAGGTAGACAGTCACTTGGAGGGAAACCAAATGCTTAGTGCTTCTGGTTTTCATCCATCCATCCGTCCGTCCGTCCGTCCGTCCGTCCATCCATCCATCCATCCATCCATCTATCCTCCATCCATCCTCCATCCATCCATCCATCCTCCATCCATCCATCCATCCATCCATCCATCCATCCATCCATCCATCCATCCACCCTTCCTCCATCCGTCCATCCATCCTCCATCCATCCACCCATCCATCCTCCATCCATCCATCCATCCTCCATCCATCCTCCATCCATCCATCCATCCTCCCTCCATCCACCCATCCATCATCCATCCGTCCATCCATCCGTCCATCCATCCATCCATTCATCCATCCTCCAGAAAGACATTGCATGTTCTGTACTTTGGAATTCATTACACTGCTACACTCCATAGAAAATAATGGTTATTCGGTTTAGATATATGTAGTCCTGTTCTATTATTTGGCATAACTTAGTGTTTAAATATTCGCCATTTTTAAGAAGTATAAATATTTATGGTGTAATCTTGGTGTTGAGCACTGTCTGGGGACATAGAAATGTTCTTTTCATATGATATGTTTACAGTGATTTAAAAAATACCTTTCTAAGAAAAAAGAGCTACCTACTATATATCTTTTGAACTTTTTTATTCTGTCAGCTAAATAGACATATTATGCTAATAATGTTATCTATTTCCTTATTAAAAAGAGACACCATTTGATACATGGGGGAAAGTATCTTTGTAGCCAAGTTTAAAAAAAAAAAATCCAGTTTTACTGTGAATATACTGTGAAACTTTGGGCCAGTTCTTTAACCTCTGTTTTCTGATTGGCCAGATGTTGCACCAATGACTGCAGTATTATATAGATCATACATAATACATTTTGAGGGATGATTTTTTCTTTATTTTTTTTTAAAACAGTCTTACTGTGTAGTTCAGGTGGGCCTTGAACTCATGTAGCAATTCTACCTTAGCCTCCCTAGTGCTGGGATTACAGATGTGCATGCACTGTCATGCCCCACTGACTAATAGCAGTGTTTGTAATTGTGACCTTGTGTACACCTTATGTCTATCAGAACTTTCAGCAATTAGGTAAACTTTTTAAAAATTATTTTTAATAAGAGGTTGTCAAGAAATTGAGATGAACAAGTCTTCACCTTAAGGTTAATGTTAACAGCCTATTGTAGTTGAATAATTCTTTATCTAATGCGTACACATTTTTCATCTAAAATCTAGTTCAGAGATAGAAATAGTCATGGATTAGATTATTAAACCACTAATTCATTTAATCTTTTTATAAAGTCAAAACTTGATTAAAGTTTTTTTTTCCTATTTTTTGCTTTTCTTCTTTTAAAGTTTTTTTTCTTCCTTAACTGAAGTATGCAATTAAACATGTTTGTAAATTTTACTTATTTTAGGATGGCAGTATAACACATCAGATTTCTAGGCCTAATCCTCCAAATTTTGGTCCAGGCTTTGTAAGTAAGTATAAATCTAATAAGTTACCTGTTTTCTGGGGATAATGTTTGGCTGTACTCGTGTTGCTCTGTGCACTTGCATAGCTCAGGAGCGCTGCCTCAGACCTGAGTGCCCTCGCCCTGCAGTGTCGCTGCCCTGGCAGGCGGCTGTGCTCAAGGCATGTGTATTGTCATTGCTTTTCACTCTGCATGAAGAATTAGATATCTGTATTTTAATACAGAAAATTCATCTTCCCCATTCTCTTCAATATTGTAGTCTTTTTTTTTTTTTTTTATAGATTGGGCACTTTACAATCTATAGAATCAAAGCACTTTTTGCTCTCATGACAGTGTGAGTGACAAGAACACCAGATGGGAAAACCAAAGGGAAAAGAAAGGAGTTGGGTTGCAGCATGGTGTGAGGTCAAGTGTGCAGGGGCCCACTGAGCCCTTCCTGGGCATCCTCAGGGGTCCCAAGGTGGCTCAGGATAGTATTTAAAGTTCTCCCCAAACTGAACCTTTCTGAAATCTTCAGACTGTTTAGCTAACTTTTTCACCATTATCTTTCATTTTGCTCACCTCTGCTCTCCTGGTTCCAGAAACCAGAAAGGCTTTCCTTGCGGTAGGTCTCATTCTACCAGAAGCAGAACTTCTGAACCTTGTGAAAAAGCCTGTTCTTGAAAAATGCCCTTCAAATTTAGTAGACTAGATTTCAAGTTCATACATGTACTGCAACTTCTGGGTTTAGGAACAAACCCAAAGTCTAACCTTTTGAAATTCCCCTATGTTAATTCTGATTGTAATTTGAATACATATTTGCATTAAAAATAAGTAAACTACTCTAACCAACTGGCTTTTTCTGGCTTAATTGTGCCCATTGGCTTTGATCGGATTCTTAATGTATGACAATATTCTGTTATCATTGATGTTATTTTTAGCTAATGTCCTTCTAAGATTGTATTTATTGATTTCTTTGTCTTGTAGTGAGTCAGGAATATTCTGAGTTTTTCACAGTATGAGGTGACCCCTTTTCTTGGTCTTGGCATCAGTGAAGTAAAGTGCCCTTAGAAAATAGTAGTGGGTGTTGGTGTGAGATGAGGAGGTGTGACTGGGGAGATGGGGTTGCAGGTGTAGATGTAGAAAATATTTTATTGGATTACTGTTCCCTTCCCTTATTTATGGAAATATAAGTTACAAAATTAATTAAAATTACCAACTTTGAGTTTTCAGATTTACTTTATGATTTCCAGACTAGAAATTGGTTCTTTCTAAAATGTTCTGGGTTCCCTCCCTCTGTTTCATGTTTTTTCACTAGTGAGAAATTGGGAAAATCTTACAAATTGAGGGAAATTAGCATGGGAAATGATTGTCCAATCCATGCTCTGAACCAGATATCCTTTATTTTCTTTAACATTTGTGAAGCAGGCATATTAAATACACATATAATTTAATATATTCTTTGGTTTGTGGTTAGAGAATTTGAGAGTTCTATAGATATAAAAGCATTTTATTAGATAAGTCTTTTGCCTCTCAAAGATTGGATGTTTAGTATTTTGAGTATTAAGCTACCCAGCATCCTAAGTATGCATTTTCTGGCTTTCTTCTTCTTCTTTTTTTTAATCTGCTACTTTATATGATCTGATGTTTAGAATTTTGCTTTCAAGTTTTCTATGAACATCATGGTGAAATTGTATTGCCTTACAAAATGGATTTCTGTAGTAATGTTAGACCATTCAGAAAATTAACACAGATGAATTTTTGATCTTTCCCCCTAGATGACTCACAGCGCAAGCAATATGAAGAATGGCTTCAGGAGACCCAGCAGCTCCTGCAGATGCAGCAGAAGTATCTTGAAGAACAGATTGGCGCACACAGAAAATCCAAGAAGGCCCTTTCAGCTAAACAACGCACTGCCAAAAAGGCAGGGCGAGAATTCCCAGAAGAAGATGCAGAACAGCTTAAACACGTGACTGAGCAGCAGAGTATGGTTCAGAAACAACTAGAACAGGTAAGAGGTGGCTCTACGAGTCATAGGCATCAGCAGTGAGGTATGTGGTGTGTCTCTCACTAAGGACACCAGAGTTTGTCAGTGTTACGTGGCATAGAGAAGCACACTGCTCCCAAGACTAGAGAGGTAACACTCCAGCCCTCTTCCTAGTGATCAGCAGGCACATAAGTTGTGGAGGCCGCTGAAGCGATTGAGCCTCAGATTTCTGATTTAGGAGAACAGTAGTTATATTGTTCAGCAATCGTAGTATCATAGGAGAAAATCAGATATTTCCTTTGCCTGAAAGATCGCTCTGCAAAGTCTATGGTCCCAGGCCATTTGCAAATCTGTTTTGGCATTACAAGATCTCTTTCTTACTATCTTATTAGTATATCTTAGTACCAGATGTTTTTCAGAATGTTTATACTAAATAATTATATTGAAAAATAAAGAACATTTTAAAATTCCCTTGGAAATAAAGCAGTATTGAAAATGGGTTCAGAGCACACTCATAAGTATTTACTCTAGTGTATAGAACACTTAGGCTCATATAAAACTTAGGTACATGAATGTTTGTAGCTGTTTTAGTCCTAGTCATTTCCAGTCACTGGTAGGCTGAAGTTAACAGGTTTTTTTTTTTTTTTTTTTTTTTTTTTGAGACAGGGTCTCACTATGCAGTTCAGGCTGGTCTTAAGCTCACTTTGTAGCTCAGGCTGGTCTCGAACTCACAACAATCCTCCTGCCTCAGCCTCCTGAGTGCTGGGATTACAGGCATATGCTACCATGCCCGGCTTTGACAGGTTTTTTTGAGTTTAAGACTATGCTAGGAAGTAGAGCAAGACCCTATCTCAAAAAAGAAAACAAAAACCTCCCACACACAAAATTGGAAGAGTTAGTAGTTAAAAGTGTGGTATACCCGCACAAGGGAGGACCACACAGACAGAGGAGACCGGGAACTGTTGATATGTGCAGATAGATTGGGTCCCAGGAACATCAATCCCAAAGTTTTATATGCTGATTCTGCTTACATAACATTCTTGCTGAGCTAATGAGAGATGAATAAATCATTGATGGCCAAGGGTTAGGGAGGAGTGGAATGTTTGATTACAGAGTGTGGCATGCAGAATGATCTTGATGATGCTATTTTTGTCTTTCTTGACTGCGATGGTCACTGTAGTAATTTCCCTGTGTGTTAAAGTTCATAGAGGGGCTGGGGAGATAGCTCAGTAGAGTAAGTACTTGCCTGGCAAGCGTGGGGTCCTGAGTTCAATCCCTAGTACTGCAAAAATATAAAGTTCATATTTAACTGTGTGTTAAATATTAGACTTTGCCTTTGTCAATTAGAATTTTTAAATTAAAAAGAAACCCAATGTAAATCCTAAAAAGAGCAGGATGTTCAATGTAAGTTAGCTCATTGAAAGTTGGAATGTTCCCTGTGTAATGGACGACTCTGGAAAGAACCACCCATTTTGTCTTAGTTAACCTGGCCTACAAGGTTTGAAGGAATTGGTGTTGTCACTAGTGTACAAATGGGTAGGTTGTTCTGGAGCCGGGTGATATATCTGCTTATTGGTCACTAGTAGAGGACAAATATGAACTCAGATGTCCTACCTACAAGCCACACTATCAAAATAACATACCACGTAATTATAACCTGATGTCTAAAACTTGGCCTAATTGAGAACAAAAGGCTTTTTTCTTTAAATTCACTATTTGGGCCTCTTCACTGCAAAGAAAACTTCCTTTAGAATTAGAAACTTTTATAAAAGCATTTTAGCACTTTACTGTCATTGGTGTATTTGTATAAAATCCTTCCTACAAGAGCCCAGGTTTTACATAATCATGGACCAAATCCTACTTAGAGTCGAATGTGGCAGTTTACTGGAAAATGGGACAGCTTTTCTGTTAGGACACAGTTGCCTATAATCCCAGTATAGTATCAGTGAGAAAAGTAGATGGCAGGAACATTTTAAAAAATGGTCAGAAATGGGCCAGTGAGAGAGCTCAGCGGTCTAAGTGCCTGCTTAGGCAAAGCACAGGGATTTTGTTTTGATCCCCAGCACTACATGCTGTGCTGGCACCGACCCTGAACCCAGGCACGCTGAGCTGGCCACTGATTGGTGGCACACACCTGTAATACTTGTTCAGGGGAGGCTGAAAACAGGAGGATCACTGCGAGTCCAAGCTGTGTAGTGAGACCCTGTCCCAAGTATATTAAAAGAAAAAAAATTGGTTAGCAATGTCAGAAGAAGCAGGTAACTACTGGGATAGGTAGATACTATTGTAGATGCTCAGTCACCTCTTAACCTGCCTCATGAGTTCTCAGCACCAAACTGGCCAGAAAAAGTAAGATAAGTGACAAGATACTTAATTTTTATAAAACCTGTTACTCTGCCTGAAAAGGCCAGGGAAAGTTGGAAGATAATACATTAAAACTGCTGGCAGGGGGAACCCTCAACTTTGGGGGCTTGCAAGGTTAGCTTAGTTGTTTAAGCACTTGCTGGGGCAAACTCAAGTCAGGTGCAGGGTACCATGGTTTGATCCCCAGCTCCCCATGCCTTACCAGACCTGCCCTTAAGGCAGCCTGAAGCAGCCAAAAAGAAAAAAGAAAAAACAACCCCAAAAATGAAAAAAACAAGCTGCTGTATCACTGCAGCATGTTAGTATATTCATCCCCCAAAATGAACGATTTTGGAAGACATGGAGATTGTTATGCACTCTTCCTTCTGCAGCTTCCTGAAAGAAGCAGTGAGGACCTGAAGATGTAGGCCACTTGACTAATACTGTCATAATGTCTGGCATGTTGGGACAGAGTTGTTTTTGGAATGAATCAATTAACATTTTATTAAGAGCTTATTGAGAAACTATTTAAAATATTACCTTAAAGCTCGCATAGGTTTCCTAAGTTAGTATGGTACCTATCAAATTCAAAGAATTTTATTGGGTTAGCATAAAGCTAGTGGCTAATTTTGGTAATAGCTGATTCATTTGAAAATGTGTAATTTTGGCTGTACATGGTGACACGTGCCTATAATCTCAGCACTTTGGAAGCTGAGACAGAAGGATTGCTGTGAGTTCAGGGCTAGCGCCTAGGATGCATAATAAGTTGAACACTAGCCTAGACTGCATAATGAGATGACTGCCTCAAAAAAACAAAAAAGAATTTTATCTACTTAAGAAATGAAATCGGAGCTGTGGAGATAGCTCAGCAGTCTAAGTGCTTGGCTGGGCAAGTGCAAGGACCTGAGTTTGATTCCCAGTACTGAATGCCATGCTGGCCCTGCCCTGGTTGTGCCAAGCCGCTAACAAAACCGAGTGCGGTGGCCAGTGTGTCATTGTAATCCTAATGCTGGGGTGGATCACTATGAGTCCAAGCTACATAGTGAGACCCTGTACCAAATACATTTTTAAAAAAAGAAAGTCTTACTATGCATAAACTGTTCTATATTATCCTAATGTTCTATATTTATGTAACTTTGCACCATACCTGCTTTCTGTATATAATAAACACCTCATTGCTGCTTCCTGTGTTTGTACTTTTGATGTTGAATTTAAATTATATCTGACTTCCTTAATACTTATTTAAGAAATATTTTGGGAGTTTTTTGATATTTCATATATGAACTAAGAATTAATTAGAGCTTATCAACCCACCTTTGTAATTCTTGCCACTGCCTCAAACTTTTTTTCCCCTCTGTAGTACACTTCTTTCTGTAGAACCCCACCAAAAGCATCAGCTAGACCTTTGGTTTGATACCTATATTATATATAAACAAGTCATGTCATTGTTCCAGATTCGTAAACAACAGAAAGAACATGCTGAGTTGATTGAAGATTATCGGATCAAGCAGCAGCAGCAACAACAGCAACAGCAGCAGCAGCAGCGTGCAATAGCCCCATCTCTCCTAGTGCCTGGTGTCCAGCCCCAGACGCCCCTCATTCCAGGTGCCACTCCACCCGCCATGAACCAGCCCAGCTTTCCCATGGGGCCACAGCAGCTGCAGCACACAGCAGTCATCTCTGGCCACACCAGCCCTGCTAGAATACCTAGTTTACCTGGATGGCAGTCTGCCAGTGCTCCAGCTCACCTCCCTCTCAATCCTCCCAGGATTCCACCCCCAATTGCCCAGTTACCTATAAAAGCTTGCACACCAGCCCCTGGCACGGTGTCAAATGCGAACCCACAGAGTGGTCCACCACCACGTGTAGAATTTGATGACAACAACCCCTTTAGTGAAAGTTTCCAAGAACGGGAACGGAAGGAACGTTTACGAGAACAACAGGAAAGACAACGCATCCAGCTGATGCAAGAAGTAGACAGACAGCGGGCTCTGCAGCAGAGGATGGAAATGGAGCAGCATGGCCTGGTGGGCTCGGAGCTGGGCAGCAGGACTTCCGCATCTCAGATTCCGTTCTATGGGTCTGATCGGCCTTGTGATTTCATACAGCCTCCTCCACCTCTTCAGCAGTCTCCACAGCACCAACAGCAGCAGATGGCCCAGGTTCTACAGAAGCAAAACATACAACAGGGGTCTGTTAATTCACCTCCCACCCAAACTTTCATGCAAACCAATGATCGGAGGCAGGGTGGACTTACTTCCTTTGTTTCCGATTCACCATCTGTCCCTGGTGGAAGCCCAAACTTCCATTCTGCTAAACAGCCACATGGAAATCTTTCTGGGACAGGTTTCCAACAGTCTCCTGTAAGACCTCCATATACACCCGCTTTACCAGCAACACCACCAGTAGCTAACAGCAGTCTCCCATGTGGCCAAGACCCTGCATTAGTCCTTGGACAAAGTTATGGATCAGCCCAGTCTCTCATTCAGTTATATTCTGATATCATCCCAGAAGAGAAAGGTAAAAAGAAAAGAACAAGAAAAAAGAGAAAAGAGGATGATGTGGAGTCCACCAAAGCACCGTCAACTCCCCACTCAGATAGCACTGCTCCCCCTACTCCAAGCATCTCAGAAACTACCTCCACTCCTTCTGTGAGCACGCCCAGTGAGCCTCCTCTGCAGGCGGCATCCGAGCCTGTGGAGCCAGCTGGCCAGCCATGCGCGAACGTAGAGAACACACTTCCTGGTGGTGAGTTAACCGAAGGAGCTCCAAATCAGCAGGCTTGTGCAAATGCAGAGACAGAAAACCTTCCCATGGAAACACCTTCCAAAAGCGAAGAGCTAAAACTGGAAAATACTGCGACAGAACCAGGCCCTGGTCAAGAGGAAACTAAATCAAAGGAGCAGACTGGCACTAACGTGGAAGATAAGTCTGAGTCTGGCTCTGTCCCCTTAGCCCAGAGCCCTCCCCATTCTGTTGGGGCCCCTGTCACCAAAGTAGATTCAGGGAATGAACTTTTGAAACACTTGTTGAAAAATAAAAAGTCCTCTTCCCTTTTAAATCAAAGACCTGAGGGCAGTTTCTGTTCAGAAGACTCCTGCACAAAGGATAATAAAATAGTTGAGAAGCAGAACCCAGCAGAAGGATTGGTAAGTGCGAACTATGGAAATTTCAAGGTTCCCTTGCTTTTGTGTTAAATTGAACTTACAAAGCAGATTAGTATTTTCCGCAACTGAGTTATTTCAAAATTATTTTTATATATTTTGTTGCTTCTTTTTCCATGGAAAAATATCCATAGACTATATTAATGAACAATTTGTTTACTGATTTTTAAAGAAACAAACATTATTGCAGCTCATGTGTTGTTACCTTTTAGTGGGTTATCACATTGATTCGCTCTAACCAAAGCAAAGGAAGTAAATGTTGCATGTACCTTTATTGGAAATAAATGTGCAATTTTCATTAACCTCTTTAAATTACAGAAAACAGTTCTGGACCCCTGTTAATATTCTGGAGGGGTAATCCACTCTGGGAATACGTTGGTTGTGATTTGTTGATACTTAATGTTATAACGATGTAACCTTACATGTAGATAATATTTCATCTTTGCAGTTTTCTGTGTATTAATTTTCTACCCATTTTAAATTATCAATATTGAATGTCTTTTTCAGTTGTGTGAAGAGCTTACTTGTGAATATACCATCACAAAAAAAAGCCCTTTCCCCCACCATTTTAGCTAACTTCATCAAGATGTTTTAAAAACCAGTTTCTGGAACTTGATGACTTCTGTTTGCCTATCTTTAAAAAGGTTCAAAGCCATTACTAGTGCATTTTTAAAGCTTTTCCTAGCATGCACCTCAGGCTGAATTTTGTCATTTTCATATTTACTGCACAGGGGTGGTGTACTTAATTGCCCAGATTTGGAATTTTTAAGATTATCAGGAAAGTCTCACTGTGCAGAAGCTGGCACAGTCTTGTTTCTGCTTTCTGTAGAGATGGAGGCTTGGTTCTGGTAGATCTGTGTCACTTTTGTCAATTTTGATAATTCTTCTTTTCCAGTCATACATATCACCAGCAAACTGCTCACCTTCCAGAGCAGTATCTGGAGGTATGGCGCTATGTCCAGGGCAACTTTTGCCCTAGGAGTTTGGAACAGTTTGCAGTCCCTGCAGGTCTTGGGTTTCCCCTTCCACACACAGCTGTATGTTGTGGTTTCTCCCTGCACTGTTCTCCCCTCTTTTCTGGTCAGGATCTTTACCTTGTAGCTCTCAGTTCTGGAAATACGTTCTTTAGTTCGCTTCCTCAGCTCCGCTAGTTCTGAGTACACACTGGTGCCATGTGCTTACAGCGCTGCGCACGAGCTCCAAAAAGTGCAGGCTTCATCTGGAGCTTCTTCTCTAGAGTGTGTGCTGTATAAGAATGTCTTCTGGCAAGCACAAGGTCCTAGGTTTGATTTCCAGTACCAAGAAAAAGAATGTCTGCTGGCATGGGGAAGCAGCCGCACGTCAAGTTGAAAAGTTGGCACCAAAATGAAATACGAGTTTGTGCTCTCTTGTGATATATGTATGACACATTCCAACGTTAGGTTTTTTTTTGGGGGGGAGGTTCTGTGGCAGATTTTTAATCTTTTCTGCTCTTCCATGATGAAGTACTCTTTGAAATGTAATTAATTAGGATGTAATTAGGATGCTGGTGAGAAGTAAAGATAATGTTTGTAAACAGTTAAAGCCTCTGACGTATACTATTCCATATGCAGCTGCCTCATTATATCTATAAACCAATTAAGAAATTCTTAGGCCCTTCCTATTCAAAGTGCAGTCCTAGGGGCTGATAGCCTCACATGGGAGGGTTTTAGGAAATGCGGGACCTAGAGCTCCTAGGGACTTGCTGGATCAAGATCAGAATGTGTGGCGTGGACAGACCCCAGGTGATTTGCACGCACAAGAAGCTGGGGTGCATCTGCAGAGCTGTGTGTGTCCCCCTGCCAGCGGGTTCCAGCTTTATCTGGGGCACACCCCCACGCCGTTCATTGAGTGTAGGGTAAGGTCAGAGAACTCCCATTTCTGATCAGTCCCTGGGCACAGCTACAGTGGGGCCTCCCCTTGGAAAAGCAAGCCTAAGGCTGTCTCCCTCTTCCTTCTTTCGATAAGCTAAGAATGTTTTTTATATTTTTTTAGTGGTTGAAAAAAGGATTTAAACAAGAGTAATATCTTGTAGCAATGAAAATTATAAGAAATTGAAGTTTGATGGGGGTTGGGGAGATAGCTCAGTAGAAACTGAAATTTATTGATGAATTGTGAATTTTATTCCAGTGTAGCCAAGGTCATTCATTTAGAAATTGTTTGGCTACTTTTTATAATATAAGGTCAGTTGGCTCAAATAAGGTTAGTTGGCTCAGGTCAAGTGCATTACTATCTTTGCCCTTTACAGACAATTTTTTACCATTCATGCTGAGTTATTTAGAATGTAAGCAGAAGCTATAATTTTCAAAAACCCCCAGTGATTCATTGTAGAATTGATTACATGATAGATTTAGAAGTTATGATTATCTCTAACAAAGCATTGATAACTAGAAATAATGGAGTCTGAAAAATATTCTTGTAAATAATTAACTATGGTGTACATGGTACAGGGTCTCACTATACAGCCTAGGCTCATAGTGATCCACCTGTCTTCAGCCTCCCTAGCATGTGCCACTATGCCGGGTCTTGGTGGCTGCCTCAGCGCACCTGGGGGCAGGGCCAGTGCTGCATGTGGTGACAGGGATTGAGCCCCAGTCCTGCACTTGCCCAAGCAGATGCTTCATGTGGTGAGCTACCTCCCAGGCCCACTGCTGTACTGTTAGTGTCAATAGTACTGCCCTTTAAAATCTTTACAGGGCCTGACTTGCTCTCACTTCATGACCATAAAGACAGAAATAAAGGAAAGATGTCATCTATTTCTCTCCCATTGACTTTAAGTGCACAGATATTTTAATGTCAAATGTGAGATTGTGAGATAATTTGAGGGACCCATGTGACTATTGGTTTCTGGGATTGGCTGTTGTCTCAGATGAACAGGCTGAGGTGTTCTTGCAGCTGTGAATTGACTTGGCAGTGTCCTATTTCACCACTTCTTGCTCTTGTAGAGAACCAAAAATAAACCACTAAAGCCATGTGCAGAGACAGCCCTGGCTAGGGATACCCTTTTCTGCTGTGCAGGGGCTGGGACCAGGACCTTTAGGCACCAGTGTCACAGCATGGTCATGGTTGAAATTCATTCTTAGAAGTCCTACCTTTTCCCTATACCAGGTTGGTTTCTGTATTGAAAATCATTCCTGAAAAAGGAAGCAAGAGTTGTTAAAAGACAATCAAGAATGTTCTATATATCTTATCTTTGGTACCCTGTTAGAATATGAGTCATAGGATGAACTGCTCTAGCATGAACTATGAATCAAACATGTGGATAGTTCACCTGTTTTTTAATCTTTCCAAAGCAAACTTTGGGGGTTCAAATGCAAGGTGGTTTTGGATGTGGCAGCAACCAGCCAAAAATGGATGGAGGAAGTGAAACCAAGAAACAGCGAAACAAACGGACTCAAAGGACTGGGGAGAAAGCAGCACCTCGCTCAAAGAAAAGGAAAAAAGATGAAGAGGAGAAACAGATGCTGTATCCAAACTCTGACTCCTTCACTCACCTGAAACAGGTAAGTCTTTTGAGTAGCCCTTCAGAATCTACAGGAAGTAAGAGCACATGCTTCTTCTGTCATGTGAAACTGAAATTTTCTCTTGATTATGATAATTTCCTGATTAGAAAGTTAGGGGATAAAAGGACATCTGGACAAGGAATCTGATAGACTTCCCATTTCTCAGCAAAATTGCACCTTATCCTATTGACACCTAAACTTTGTAGTATTATGAATGAATTGGTAGGTGGTGGTCAAGATTTACTGAAATTTAAAAGGAGCAGCCTCAGTACCAGGACAAACTGTCCTCATATCTTGTGACTCAGGATCCAAAGAAATGAAGCCACAGGGTCATCTCCATCTACTCTGTTCTTGTACCCTTGTGTTGTTACTGAAGGGGGAGAGAGCCATCAGTCAGTGCTGCTTGCTCTCATTACATGCCTTGTTCTTCCCAAGCCAAGAGGAACAGTCTGTTTTTCTTGGGAGATGCCTGGTGCATCCCTTTAGTCCAGATGGCAACGAAGCTTCCTGGGAAGTATAGCTCAAGAGATTTTGTAGTTTGTCTCTCTCCAGCATTGTAATACATGAAATTTTTAAGTCTTGTTTTTCTCACCTCTTGTTTAAGTTGCTTCAGGTCTTAGGAAGTTGAGAGACACTCAGTTTTGTTTATCATGTACATTACTTTTAAATGTGTTTTTTAATAGCAGCTCTCTCTGCTCCCTCTAATGGAACCAATCATTGGAGTGAACTTTGCGCACTTTCTTCCTTATGGCAGTGGCCAATTTAATAGTGGGAATCGACTTCTAGGAACTTTTGGCAGTGCTACCCTTGAAGGGGTTTCGGACTACTATTCTCAGTTGATCTACAAGGTACGTTGCCCTGCCAGGTGTCCCGCTGCTGTGTCTCCAGATGCCTTGTCACAACTGGTTGAGAGTGTCTTTTGCATCCAGTGTATCTCTGAGCTTCTGGATCTCACTAAAACTTAGTTCAGCTGAAACCTTAAAGCTTTATCTGAAGTATTTCTAACATGAATATTTGAAACTCTTATAGGTAAAAATACAAATTGTGAGAAATACACATATGGTTCCATCATAAAGGAAATACATGTTCCTTTATAACCTTTATTCATGCAACTTACCCAAATTCATAGTAAATTGTGGGAAGAAAAAGTAGAATTAGGTTCTTACCTTGAAAATGACATGAAAAAATTTTAATGATTTAGGCACTGACTGCAATTATACACAAATTCCTAGACTACTTGAATAGTATAAAGCCAAATCGAGTTTCTCTTGTGGTGTCATTTTTCTGATAGAACTTTGTGATAGATCGCTTCTGTTGACATAACTTACATAAAAAGATCATTTTTACAAAATGTACGAGGGTATCATCAATTTTCCTGAGGTGGTCTCTTCTGGTTTTAATGTGAACACAGTTCTCTCCATGTTCCTTTTTTTGTTTTTTTGTTCTTTGTGGGCTGTTTTTCAGTTAGAACACATCTCAGTGTAAGCTGTGCTCTAGCTTCAGGTCATTGTCCTTAGGAAATCCCTCTGTCTCTGCAAGACTTGTAGCCTCACCTTGCATTTGATTTGTGTGGTGGTAGCAGATTCCAGCATCCCTTGAGAGCCAAAATGTATTGGTAACAAATCTTAAATCTAGGAGAGATGCTTGCAAAGAAACTGAATTTGTCAGTACGTTTATTTAATCCTTTTTGTATTATTGATGCTCCTTTTTCTTCTTTTAGATATCAATATCTTAAACATTCCAGATTCTGATATCTGAGATATGAATTGCAGTTATGGGTTTAAGTCTATAAATTCTTTTTTATAGGATGAAGGCTATCTGAAAATTGAATATAGGAATTTTTGAGAACTTCTACCAAGTTGATTGTATTTTAAATCTTTTTTTTTACCAGCTGTTGTAACCACAAAACTTGAAAAGAGCTGCATAAGAGAATATTTGATTTTCATTTGAAAGCTAAGAACTCAAGATAGGTGTCAGTTAAAGAAATGGATAATAATATATTAACAAAGTCATGAGTTGTTCTAAAAACTTCCTGGCCTTGTGTGTATATTTTTCTTTTGGTGTACATTTGAAAATGAAGATGCATCTTGATCACATTGCTGTAGCCTTGCTTCCATGTGCTAAAAGAGAAAAAAAGAAATCACAGAACTAGGTTTTACAAGGTCATTGCATATTTGCTCAGTAGCATATAATTGAAAATTTTTTGGTCTCCTGCAGCAGAATAATTTAAGTAATCCTCCAACACCCCCTGCCTCTCTTCCTCCTACACCACCTCCTATGGCTTGTCAGAAGATGGCAAATGGTTTTGCAACAGCAGAAGAACTTGCTGGAAAAGCTGGAGTGCTGGTGAGCCATGAAGGTAGGATTGTAGCCTCCACAATTGACGCTTGGGAGGAAGGTACCTCTGCCAGAGTGTGTGTGGTGGAGTGGCTTGGAGCTGCAGAGTTCTACCTGCTTACTGGCTTTGGCTGAATGTACTTCCAGTTCTGTATGTTTGCTTTTCAGTTACCAAGACTCTAGGACCAAAGGAATTTCCACTGCCGTTCAGGCCACAGGATGACTTGCTGGCCAGAGCTATTGCTCAAGGCCCAAAGACGGTGGATGTTCCAGCTTCACTTCCAACACCACCTCATTACAACCAGGAAGAGTTAAGGTAGAAACTACTTTTTTCTCAAATGGTTTTTAGTACTTTTTAAATGTATTTAGCATAATGTGTGTAGGAGTAGTGTGTAAAAACACTGAGAGGTAGAATTTTGTAATGTTCTAAATACAAATTTTATAACCTTGTTACTATTAACTATAATTAATTTGTATATTTAAAAGATATTAGAATAAAAATTAAAACAATAGAAAATCTCCATGCAAAATACTTAAAAGATCGTTGTCCTTTAGCACTCTGGTAACTATACTTTCTTTCTAGAGCCCTATGAACATCAGTATAGCCAGTAAATCATGCTAAAGCTCTTAGAGTACTGCTGTGGAAGAAAGGTAGTCTGGGACAGATACCTTATAGCCAATTTGTGTAGAGTCCCTCTTGGAAAATCTGCTATACTTCTTGATGAGATATCCATTTAACAAGTCCCATATTTTATCACTAAGAAAATTATGGACCAAATTGAAAAGCAGCTACCCTCATTTTTTTTTTTTTTTGTCTTTTTTGAGACAGGGTCTCACTGTGCAGTTCAGGCTGGCCTTAAGCTCACTTTGTAGCTCAGGCTGGTCTCGAACTCACAACAATCCTCCTGCCTCACCCTCCCTAGTGCTGGGATTACAGGCATGCGCCACCACGCCCGGCAGCTACCCTCATTTGGAATTGCAGCCTCCTTTCTCCTCTGCTCACTGCTGATAATCCCTGTTGCATCGATAGAGAGCATGCTGCTGTTTGGGGGAGCTGTGGAAAGCAGCTGTCCACTGTGTGCTTTGTGACCCAACTCAGGTGTCTGTTCTCCTGGACTTCACAGGCCACTTTTTCTGGTGTCATCAGCATAAGCAGCTTGAGAAAATCTGCATCTTTTTAACCTGAGACCTCAGCATTGCTCTGCTAAACCTGAGTCTTGGACTAGATAGAGGGGACCATTCTTTTTCACCGTTGAAAACTAGCTCAGAAAAATCAGATGTTGAGGAGGCCACCAATAACTAGGGTTTCCTTCATCTTTTCATTCACTCAGCAGCAGCAACAGGGTGACCATTTCACAGCTGGTGTTACATGCAGATGTGGTCCTACATGGATGCCTAGGGCCAAGGCTGCTCTTGTCCAAGCAGCAGAAGGCTGGCTTACTTCAGTCTCAGCAGCCCGGGTTTTGGGAAGATGTTAACATCCTTTCTAGGTTATGTTATGAACCAAACAGCTTCTTTTTTGCTAGGTTTTTAAAAGTCGACATTAAAGTTTTGATCATAAGCATAGCCATTTATATTATAGTTAAACCTGGTTACTATATCTCCTTCAAGACATTTTTGTTTACTGGTGTTTCTAGCTGATCCATTTGCTATGTCCACTGATGCTGTGGGACTGATGGTTGGTGCACAAAGTCCCTAAAGGGGGTTTGCATGCTATCATGTGTGTGCTCCTCTTCTAGGGTACAGGATCATTGTGGTGACCGGGACACCCCTGATAGCTTTGTCCCCTCATCTTCTCCTGAGAGTGTGGTTGGGGTGGAAGTGAGCAGGTATCCGGATCTGTCTGTGGTCAAAGAGGAGCCTCCGGAGCCAATGCCATCACCTGTCATTCCCATTCTTCCGAGCACCACTGGGAAGGGTAAGAACACTTGGCCTTGCTGTAGTCTTTCCGATCTGCTGATGTGCTAAAACAAGTATTTTTTTACCTTGAAAAGCCATCAACACACCTTTCTTTTTTTTCCCCTTTTTGAGGTTCAGAATCAAGAAGGAATGACATCAAAACTGAGCCAGGCACCTTATTTTTCACATCTCCTTTTGGTTCATCCGCAAATGGCCCCAGATCGGGTCTTATATCTGTAGCAATTACCCTGCATCCCACCGCTGCTGAGGTAAAGGATGAAATGACTTCTTAATGCTGTGGAGTATGTCGTGTTGTTAAAGAGAGATCAGTGGCTGACAGCGAAGCATACACTGCTCTGCTTTGGGTAGGCTAGGTAGTTACTTGGGGTGTGGAGGATGCTTTTGAACACTGTCATCAAACTTGACATTAATTTCGGCCCAAGTCAAGACAGAAAGGGACTCACACATTCTTATTAATGGTGTATACTAATTCTAGAGATCTCTTTAATTAAATTTATTGGCACATTTTAAGTCTACTTAAGGATCACATTCATTATAGGGAATTTGTAACTGCATGACAGATCTTGATTCTTTTTTATCCCCATTCCCCTTCCCTTCAACCCCTCTTTTCCTATTTGTAAGTTTTTGTAATTGGAGAACTCCTTAGAGAAAAGACTTTTTATAACTGGCAACCCTGTAGAAAATTAACTGCTGAGAATAAACGTTATAATAAGACTTACAGGAGTTCAGCTGGCGTGGGCTGCGTCCTACCCCGCACTGGGCAAGTGGAGGCGGGAGGGCCACTGCATTTGAGGTCAGCCTGGGCCACATAGTAAGTTCAAGATGGAGTTGCCGAGTAAGACTGTCTAGAAAAGAAACAAAGATTTACAGAAGCACCAAAAGTGTTCTTCAGGCAGTAGAGGCTTCTGTCAAAAAAAAAAAAAAAACACTGCTAATTTGGGAAATTTTTCTTTTTTTAACTTTGAGGTCTGTAGAAACGTTAGAATTCTCTTTTTTTTCTTCTTTTGTGAAACTGGGAATTGAACTCAGGCCCTTGCACTTGCCAGGGAAGTGTTTATTCCTCTGAGCCATCTCCCTGGCCCTGTAGAAATGGACTCATGGTACAATGACATGACATTCCAATTGTGCACAGAAAATAGCAGTCACATGACATTTGTGCATTCTTGCTCATTGTTTCAAACCTTTGGTGAAAGCTGGTATAGAATCCTGTAAAGTAAGAGCTGTGGCTGGGAAAACTGACAGCATTAGCTCAACCCCTGGGGCTGCTCACCCCTGCCTGATCCTAAACATCTGAACTGAATGTACCTTCAGTGCATGATGCTGATGGGCCCTTTCTGCACATCTATGCTATGAAGGCCGTATTTGTGCATTTGCCTATGAAAACAAGTTTCTGAGTCCAAGAGGCTAAATAAAGTTGTTGGGTTTTCTTGCACTGTGTGTTGTGCAGGCAACATTGATCCCATCTGTGTTTTTTCTTTTCCTTGGCTAACTCTGCCTCCTGGGAGTATAATAGAGGGTTTGTTTTGTTTTAGAACATTAGCAGTGTTGTGGCTGCATTTTCCGACCTGCTTCATGTCCGAACTCCTAACAGCTATGAGGTTAGTAATGCTCCAGATGTTCCGCCCATGGCTTTGGTCAACAGCCACAGAATAAACCCAGCTTTGGAGTACCGACCACACTTTCGTCTTCGTGGGCCTCCACCGGGATCTTCAAACCCTACCAGGCTAGCAAGCTCTTCCCGGCTGAAGCAGCCTAGTGTTCAGTTTCCTCCAGCAAGCTGTGGTGAGCTAGCAGCTTTTTGTTAACCCTGAATCCATTCTTGATTCAAAGGTTAAGCTTATTCTTTTTAAAATTGCAATTTTAATTTTACTAAGTGTTGAGCATTGTGTTAGTGTGTGCCCTTTGGTAATCGGTGCTCTGCTGGGTGCTGTTTTCTGTGGCACTGGGAAGCCCTGTCATGCTGCTGACGGGGAGGTGCTGGAAGGCAGCTCACTGTCTGCCTTGCTACCCGTAAGCAGCTCTGTCCTTTGTATCCTTAAGCCTGCCCTCTCTGTGCCTGCTCCAGCTAGAGCACAGGAGACAGCTACCTGTGTGTGTTGTTCACTGCCCCTATGCCCTGCATCGCCACTGCACAGCCTCTTCTCCCCTGGGTTCTCGTGCCCCCTAATGCTGAGGCTCACCTTGCCTTCCTCAACTTCTGCGATGCATCTCACTGGCGTCTCACACCTGTGCCCTCCAACCAGGCTCTCTTCCTCACCCATCTCCCCAGTCACCAGTTCCTTCACCATCCCGCGTTTCTTTATTTGTGTAGAATCAAGCAGCTTTTCAGTTTTCACCTTTGAAGTCTTTGAAGTCTTAGCCTCTTGCTCCTGTTGCTGATGTTTTTCCTGCCCCCCCCCCTTTGTCCTCTGTGTGAGTGGTGCTTTCTAAAGAGGTGCTGTGCTTTCTATTCTGAGTCCTTATTTTTATTTACAGTATCGATCCTGGGCCAAGGTCCTTGTTTCTCTTTGGAGTTCCAAGTCCCTTTACTTAACTCTTACCTTCTATCTGCTATCTGAGTCCTGGAGCAGCCCCTGTCTTTCCCTTTGACTCACTGTGCTCTTGGGCTCACTGTTAATGTACGTTGGTGACTTGGCCTTATAAGATTTTTTCTTACTAGCACTATTTTCCCACAAGCATAAGAATAGGAATGTTTCTTTTAGTCCCCATTATTTCATAATAGATCCTTGTAGTCATTACTTAAAGACCTTAAAGAATCATATAAATTAATGAACCATGTGATAGAACACTACTACCCACAGCACTACCACCTGTGTCATTGCTAACTAATTGGTTGCCTGTAGGCCTCTCTGGATACAAGGATTCCAGTCATGGTGCTGCAGGAAAAGTGGCTCTCAGACCACAGTGGTGCTGTCACTGCAAAGTAGTTATTTTTGGAAGCGGTGTTCGGAAATCTTTAAAAGATCTGGCTCTTATGAACAAGGTATGCATTGCTGTTCTCTAACCAACCCCATCTCCAGAGGCTATGTCTGTCAAGGGGGAAGAGGGGTTCTTCATGATGCAGTTGGAGTCAGACAAGTTACAGATGCTTGGACCTGAACCCAGCCTGCAGCAGCAGACTGTCCCTCACTTGTGATAAGGGCTCTCACCTCTGTCAGGCAGTGAAGAGTGGACAGTATGTTCTGTGCACCATGTTACTGCTTGGGGTACAGATATCGTCGCACTGTGAAACAGGATACTTCTCATTTCAACATAATGTAAACATCCAGTGTGTAGATCTGATTTCATTGCTCTGTGACTTGTTGGAATTAACTCACATCTCTTTGTTTTTCAGGATTCCCGAGAAAATACCAAGAGAATGGAGAAGGACACTGTCTTTTGCAGTAATAACTGCTTCATTCTTTATTCAACTGCACAAGTGAAAAACCCAGAAAGCAAGGTAAACCGGGACATCTCAGCTCAGCAGTATAGAATGAGCAATTTCTGTGCTTTGGGTACACGTTAGTGAATAAAACAGATGTGTGCCCTGCCTTAGTACGCTCCTGTGGGAACCCCTACGCAAGGTGAGCAGGTGGAGAATGGGCTGAGAAACAGCCACGCCCAGTGCTGCTTTTGAAACTCAGGGAAGTGTTTCACCACAGCAGGCCATCAGATGCAGATTATATTTTAAAAGTTCAGGGTGAAATGAAATACTAGTACTGCAATCTTCATCTTAACTAATTATAAATATTTTCATTAACAAAATGGCTTTTATTGATCTAATCCGAATAGGAAAACCTGTTCGGAAATAGAATTTCAGTCTGTTCGTGCAATTGGAGAAAAAACATTCTGTTTACTCCAAGCTGCCTTGATTTTATATTGTTCAAGTATATCAAAGTATGTAGTTGATGCAGATGATACTGCTTTTTTCTTTGTTTTTTTGAGACAGTCTCGCTGCGTAGTCCAGGCTGACCTCAAACTCAAGATGTTCCTCCTGCTTGAGCCTCCCAAGAGCTGGGATTACCAGCACAGGCCACTATGCCTGGTTCAGACGAGACATTTTAAATTGTTTTCAAGGAAATTTTTTCCTGTTGAGTCGTTCTTCCTTCAAGATAATTTCTTCTTTAATGTGTCCTTCTCAGAGAAACAATCTGAAGACACTTAAATTTTAACAGGCCGGAGTCTCCCACAAAAATAAAATCCAAGCCATTAGGCAAATAAGTTTAGACTCTAAAATAAAGCTGTGTAGATAGAACGTGGCTTTCCACCAAGAGGATTCTCAGGCTGCACATAACTGCTGCCCACCACTGGCTTCTTCAGAATGCTTAGGGTGGCTGTGAGGAGTGGTGATTTGGGGTCAGCGAGGAGACCTTCTGCATGCACGAGGGAGCAAGGCAAGGCAAGCAGCTGGCATCTGCTCACACAGGCAGCCCCTTGCTTTTTGTATACTCTCCTTGTGAGGGTGCTCGAGCCTGAGGTGAACAGACAGGAATTTTAGGATGTGAGGATGGCAGGAAATACTATTCTACCACACAGGGTAATCGAGCATGGTCTTTAGATGGCACTGGTTTTCATGGCTTAAAGAAGGGGGAAGATAGTGACATAGCACCTGCCTGGCAGGTGCAAGGTCCCAAGTTAAAATTCCCAGTACCAAAAAGTAAAAATAGAGCAAGCAGTGTTTTGATATGTACATAGGACACCCTAGTTGCTCTGTCCACACTTAGCTGCCAAAATATTCAGGAACAACTTTTTGTGTGCCTGCACCCTCTCACCTTTTCTCCTCTTCCTCTTTCTCCCTTCTCACCTCTTCTTCTCTCCCCACCTTTCTTCATCCTTCTGTCCTTCCCTTCTGTACTGGGATTGAACCCTGGGGTTCATGCAAGTACTCTTGCCATTGAACAACATCCTCAGCTCTATATTTGGTTTTGATGGGGCTCCCATCCAAGTACTAATCAGGCTCGACCCTGCTTCCGAGATCAGGCACATTCACGGTGGTATGGCCGTAGACACTGGTGGCTTGGTTTTGAGATGGAGTCTCTCCATGTTGCATATGCTGGCCTCAAACTTGTGATCCTCTTGCCTCAGCCTCCTGAATAGCTAGGGTTATGGGTGTGTACCCCCACATCTGCTGCTCACTTAGTTTTGACTCTTCCCTGACCCCACAAGTCCCATACCCTGTTAGACCATACTGCTTAGGTTTTGGTGTGGCAAGATTGCTTTTAGGGTATGTAACGTATTCTCCTTTTCCATGATTTCTTCTGGCTGCTTAGGAATCTGTTCCTCCGCTGCCACAGTCGCCTGTGAGAGAGATGCCTTCCAGGGCATTTCACCAGTACAGCAACAACATCTCCACCCTGGATGTGCACTGCCTCCCCCAGCTCCAGGACAAGCCCTCTCCACCTCCGTCGCCTCCCATTGCCTTTCCTCCTGCCTTTGAGGCAGCTCAAGTTGAGGCCAAGCCTGATGAGCTCAAGGTGACTGTCAAGCTAAAGCCTCGGCTCAGGACTGCCCACGGCGGCTTTGATGATTGTAGACCACTGAACAAAAAGTGGAGAGGAATGAAGTGGAAGAAGTGGAGTATTCATATTGTGATTCCCAAGGGGACATTTAAGCCACCTTGTGAGGAGGAAATAGATGAATTTCTCAAGAAGTTGGGCACTTCTCTTAAGCCTGACCCTGTGCCCAAAGACTATCGCAAGTGTTGCTTTTGTCATGAAGAAGGAGATGGGCTGACGGATGGACCAGCAAGGCTGCTCAACCTGGACTTGGATCTGTGGGTCCACTTGAACTGTGCTCTGTGGTCCACAGAGGTCTATGAGACTCAGGCTGGTGCCTTAATAAATGTAGAGCTAGCGCTGAGGAGGGGCCTGCAGATGAAATGTGTCTTCTGTCATAAGACAGGTGCCACCAGCGGGTGTCACAGATTTCGATGCACCAACATATATCACTTCACTTGCGCCATTAAAGCACAATGCATGTTCTTTAAGGACAAAACTATGCTTTGCCCCATGCACAAACCAAAGGGAATCCATGAGCAGGAATTAAGTTACTTTGCAGTCTTCAGGAGGGTCTATGTTCAGCGAGATGAGGTGCGCCAGATTGCTAGCATCGTGCAGCGAGGAGAACGGGACCACACCTTTCGCGTTGGAAGCCTCATCTTCCACACGATCGGCCAGCTGCTCCCGCAGCAGATGCACGCCTTCCACTCGGCCAAGGCCCTCTTTCCTGTGGGCTACGAGGCCAGCCGTTTGTACTGGAGCATGCGCTATGCCAGCAGGCGCTGCCGCTACCTGTGCTCCATCGAGGAGAGGGACGGCCGCCCAGTGTTTGTCATAAGGGTCGTGGAGCAAGGCCATGAAGACCTGGTGTTGAGTGACACATCACCCAAAGGTGAGGCCTGCACTTAGGAGTGCTGAAGAGTATTTTAAGTTGTTTCTGTACTTTTTTTGGTCCCATGCAGTTCATATTTTATGATAGCAGGTAGGGATTTTTATTTACAAATATAAATCTTCACTTTTTTGTGTTAAACCTTGCTCTTCACTGTACAGTTTTGAGTGTGTGCTAGTATGTGTGTTGTGTTTTAAGGTACTAGGGATTGAACCCAGGGTCTCTCAAATAGAGGCAGGCAAGTGGCCTATCCCTGAGCTACACGTGCAAGTCTTCAGCCCTGTGTAAAGTCTTATTTCAAGTCCGAGTCTCACCACATTGCCCAGGCTGGCCTTGAACTTTAGATTCTGCTACCTTAGCCTCCCAAGTAGCTAGGGTTACCGGTGTGGATCCCAACCCTGGCCACTGTACGGTTTTCTAGACCATATATGTTTGAATATAAGAGTTGATTTTTAAAAGTCACAATGATTTATAGGTGCCTCTCATTTACCTGGGGTTCCTCCTCAGTCAGTTTGTAGAAGGCAGGAACAGTGACTCAGTGAAACACAGTGAGTGAGTTGTCTCATCCCAGGAGTGTAACATGTTATACAAATTTAAAGCTGGGAATTAAAATTTTAATTCTGACTCCAGGGTAATTCCACACTGTCACTTTTATTGATGCAGAAAGTATGGAAGAGCTGCTTTTTAAACTTTTTAATGCAGGTATGGTGATGCATGCCTGTAACCTCAGCTTTAGGGAGGCTGAGACAGGAGGATCACTGTGAGTTCAAGACCACCTAAGCATGCATAGTCAGTGCAAGGCCAGCTGGAACTAGAGAGGGAGACCCCATCTTAAAAACAAAATTTTTAAAAATAAATTTTAAAAAAATATATAAAATTCTCTAAAGATATTTCCAAAGAAAAAGTTTCCCATTTGAATGAAGACTTGAGGGGCAGAGAATGTATCTTAGACCTTACTGGTGCACTAGTCACGTGAACGCCACTTGGCTGATGGGAAAGCATTGTAAATTATTTACATGAATTTCAGTGGTCTTAGCCTAACTTTTTCACTTTTACTGTTGATGCCCTTAATGTTAGATTATTTTGCCCCAGATTTAATAAGGTTTTAAAAATAAATGGCTGCCATTTAGTAAACAAGTGTATTTGGTTCTTGCCACAGATTTAGAAACAAGTCTTGGAGAGTGGCTATTCTGGTCCCTTGGTTCTGTAGTGTCTCCTATGCTCTGGCCTAAAGCAAGTTTGTTAGAAAAGTTCCCCTCCTGTCCACATGCAGGTGTTTGGGATAAGATCTTGGAGCCTGTCGCGTGTGTGAGGAAGAAGTCGGAAATGCTCCAGCTCTTCCCTGCCTATCTAAAAGGCGAAGATCTGTTTGGCCTAACCGTCTCTGCAGTGGCACGGATAGCTGAATCAGTGAGTGTCGTGGTCAGGACCACAAATTACAGTTGTCCTAATCTCCTGTGACCTCTTCACCTGGCGCTGTAACCCTGGTGACTTTGCTGGGCCGACCTGAGTCTCTGGCCGCTTCCTGAGGCCCCTAGGAGCTTGCAAGGGCGAGGCGCCTTGTCCTGATGTGGCATTGGTGGCCTCTCTGGCTTCCTGCCAGCGTGAGTTGGCCCGCAGAAGGCAGTGGACCACAGCCGCACCTGTTCACGGCCTCTGCTGCGGCGGGCAGCTGAGCCACAGGCACACAGTGCTTCTGGCAGCCGTGGGACTGTGAGACCCTGTGGAAGCATCGTGGTGGAGGAAGCCCCAAAGCCACTAAGAGAAGGCTGGGGAGCCTGGTTGCTTCCTTTTGGGTGAGCAGTGCTGCCTAAGCGCTGAGCATCTTGTGTGACTGTGGGAAATAGAGGTCATGAGAAACATATTTTAGAAAAGGCCCCTGACATGCCCATTACTGTACATCTGTATGTCTGTGACATGACTGGATAGTAGCACAGTCACATTTGGGAGAGGCAAGAAATGGTCCAGCCAGAAGACATGAAAATGACTAACTGCTCTTAATTTGAAGGTTCAGGCACAGATACACAAGTAGGCATTAGGGCTGGGGAGGTGGCTCAGTAAAATAAGTGCTTCCTTGGCTAGTGCAAGGGTCTGAGTTCAATCCCTGGTGTCCTCCCCCACCCCCCCTTAAAGGAAAAGTAGGCATTATCCAAGTGGAAACCCCCTATCCTAATCATTGCCTTCCATGTATTTGTGAGATCCAGGAAACATTCGTGCATGGTGTTTCATCTTCGGGGAGTGTTTATTTGCTAGGGGTTGCCATAGCCTGGGTGCTTATTCCAATAGCATAGATAAGGTGCAGGCAGCCTGGGTTTGGTGAGCTAAAAAGTCCATGTTCTGGTGTGGGGACAATAGTTCTGTGTTGATTGCCCGTCACCATCCTCAGCTCCAGAGGCCTGTAGCCGGCTGGGTCAGTTACCTCATGTATTTTCCTGCTTTCCAGCTCCCTGGGGTTGAGGCGTGTGAAAATTACACCTTTCGGTATGGTCGGAATCCTCTCATGGAGCTGCCGCTTGCTGTCAACCCCACAGGTTGTGCTCGTTCTGAACCTAAAATGAGTGCCCATGTCAAGAGGTTTGTGTTAAGGTATTTTGTTTTAACTTCACATAGTACAGCTCAGGGTTTCTAGGCCTGTTGGTGGTTTTTGTGCTTGATTTGTCTGCTGCTTACAAACCCTGCTGCTCCTAGCTGTGTACAAGCCCAGCCACTGCGAGGGTATATGTCTGTCTCTGCCAGGCAGCTTTCTGTGTGTCTGCCAGGAAGGCTCGGAATGGCCTACCTTGAGCACTCTCAGAAGGACCTTCAGCTCTCCTTTTGTTTCCTGTCACTATGCCGTCACCTGCAGGCCGCACACCTTGAACAGCACCAGCACCTCGAAGTCGTTTCAGAGCACAGTCACAGGAGAGCTGAATGCCCCCTACAGTAAGCAGTTTGTTCACTCCAAGTCGTCACAGTACCGGAGAATGAAGACAGAATGGAAGTCCAATGTGTATCTGGCCCGGTCTCGGATCCAGGTGAATACTCTGCTTGGGAAGAGGAGGCACAGAGCGGGGCTGAGATCGTGGCATGCGAAGTCCCACAGTGGCTCTGGGCCCAGCCCTCTGATGGCACTTGGACCTGGGGAAACATGTTCTGAGCTGTATGCCTCACAAGTCAGTATTAAAAAAGACAAATACAAGTAATAATGGCAAGATTGCCAAATTTTTCAATTTCAGAAATGACGAATTCCATAAAAAGGGTCATTTGAGTTCAGGTGATGCCTCAAGCTTGGCTTTAGCTACCAACGCTAATGCTTGTATACTTTGCTCCTCTCTAGGGCCTGGGCCTGTACGCTGCAAGAGACATTGAGAAGCACACCATGGTCATCGAGTACATTGGCACCATTATTCGGAATGAGGTTGCCAACAGGAAGGAGAAGCTGTACGAGTCCCAGGTGGGCTCTGCTGGGGCTGTGAGCTGGCTGCCCCGCCCCGCCCGAAGGCCCAGGTTCAGCAGAGCTGTGTCCAGATGGCCTGCATGCCTCTTGGCCCCCTTCCCACACTTCTTTCTCCAGTGGTTGCATAGATAGATATCTGTACTTGTTGGCTTCCAGCGTGCTGGGCTGAGGCCTGCCCTCGGGCTGGGCACTTGTGAAAGCCAGGAGGCAGGGAGCTGCAGGTGGGGGGATGCAGGGCACACATGCTGACGGCTGCCGCTCTCTCTAGAACCGAGGCGTGTACATGTTCCGCATGGACAACGACCACGTCATTGATGCGACACTCACGGGAGGGCCTGCAAGGTGAGGCCAGCACTCTGGGAGCAGGTGGTGCTGGGGGGAGCAGGCAGCAAGCATTCCCACAGCTTGCTGGGAGTACAGAGCGGGTGTGTCTCCTTCCCTGGCTTCCAGAAAGCTCATATGTAAGCTTGTTTTATTAAGGGGAATAGAAAGGCAACTAGCAAGTAGTGTTTTCTAGAGACGGAGAGCTCAAAGTGCTCTTTAAGTTGTTCTGCAGTAACTCTGTTCAATGTGGTGGCTCCAGGTACATCAACCATTCTTGTGCACCTAACTGTGTAGCAGAAGTGGTGACTTTCGAGAGAGGACACAAAATCATCATTAGCTCCAATCGGAGGATCCAGAAAGGAGAAGAGGTGAGAGGAAGAGGATGGCCCTGTGCTATCTGGCCTTCCTTCTTTGCTGGAAAGTGTCTCCTGATAGGTAGTAGGCTGTGATTTGCCACCCTGTCCTTTCTGGTCCCTCAGGTCCAGGTGTCCCCTACCTGCACGTGGCAATGCCCCCACAACCACCGTTCCACTGTTACACAAGCCCAGCCTCCTCTGTCACTTAGTGGTGCTCTCTCGGGCCACAGGCTCACCCTGTGCTTACCCAGCTGGTGGCAGCAGTGCACTCTAGAGACACCTGCTGCCTGACTTAAGCACAGACCTTGGGAGGCTGCTCTTTCAGTCTCTGGGCTTGCTGTGACCCGAGATAGCCCTGGGCGGGGCACAGGTACAAATGAAAGGGATACTCCAGATGTGTAGTGTAGCTGTCCTTAGTGTTTCCCCTTGGCCCCAAGCAGTGACTTCGTCACATCATGCTTCCCAGCTCTGTCTCATGGGTTGTCAGCCTTGATGTAGGTGTCCCTGACTGAGGACGCCCCGCTGCAGGGAAAGGAAGAGCCCAAGCCAGACACTTCTGTGTCTGGGCACCTTTTGAAATTTGCTTTTTAATAATGACCTGGCTGGACAAGGTGGCACACACCTGTAGCAGCACTGGGGAAGTGGAGGACCGTGGGCAGCTTGGCAGGCTCCTTCCTGGAAATGAGCCCTGGGCCCAGCTCCCAGTGCATGTGTGCACACACCCCACAGCCAGGCAGGTAAGTGGGAGTATGCAGCACAGTGGGTCGGCCCTGCGCTGGTCTCACCGAGCAGGACCTTTCTCCGAAGGAGGTCAGCAGATGCCTGTGACAGATGGGGTGTCACTGTGAGGAGCTGTGCAGGGAATACTTGGCGGTAGAGAAAGTTATTTCCAAACCAGATTAGCATTGAGTTAGGAAAGGCCCAGAAATCACTGTACTCCTGTGAGATGGTCCTAGGGGACAGCAAGGCTTGAGTTGGGAACCTTGGGTCTGAGATGTGGCGAGTGCTTCAGGGGCACAGGCACAGATGAGAGGGGTGTGGTATCCGTAGGCACCTGTGGTGAGGGAAGAAGCAAAGCGAGCCCTGGTGGTAGCTGGCAGGACTGTCTTGCCACCCACCCTGGGCTGGTGTCCCTTACTGGGGAGGGGAGGTGGAGCCTTCTGGGGCTGAGATCTGACCCCACCTTCCCCGTGGTGGTCCCCCAGCACATACAGGGCCAGCTCTGTCGCAGCCAGACCCCTTTCTAAGTTCCATTCAGCTTTCTAAGTTCCCCTTCCCCCATGGAAGAACTGTGCCCATGGCTTCCCTCCCCGTCCTCTCAGGCCCCCCAGTCCTGCAGCACAGCTGGCCTCCTTTCACTGAGGCCTGCATTGCTGGCTTGGAAGTGTGGGGGAGGGGGAGGCAGAAAGGGGCTGGGCTGCAGCCTCATGCGTGCCCTGGCCTTGCGCAGCTCTGCTATGACTACAAATTCGACTTTGAGGACGACCAGCACAAGATTCCCTGCCACTGCGGAGCAGTGAACTGCCGGAAGTGGATGAACTAATGCATTCCTTGCTGTCTCGGTGGGCGGCCTGTCCCCAGAAAAAGGTGACTCAACACACCAGTGGAAAGCGAGTTTTGTTTTCTGTTGTCCGACTTTGGTGGAGCAACTTGTGGAGTGGGCTGCCCTTGGCCAGCGGAGCTGCCGGCGGCCAGCCGAGGGCTGCGGTGAGTGGCGAGGCGGCCCAGCACTTTCGCTTTTCTTTCTTTCTGTCCTGTTTCCCTGCGGGTGGGTTGGGTTTGTTTCGTTTTGTTTTGTTAGTCTAAGGAGAAACTTTTACTGGGGCAAAGAGCCTACGGCTGCCCCGCCCCGGTCAGGGGCCTTCCTATGAATGTAAGACTGAAATCACCAGCGAAGGGGATGGCCAGAGCGCTGGCCTCGCCAACAAGGGGCAGGCCCTCTAGGTGAAAGTCGTGGACGCCACTGAACAAGGAATGTACCGCGATGACTTCCTTAGGGATAGAGCTAAGGGATAATAACTTGCACTAAAATACATTTAAATACTTGATTCCATGAGTCAGTTTATTGTAGTTTTTGATTTCTGTAAAATAAGAGAAACTTTTTGTATTTATTATTGAATAAGTGAATGAAGCTATTTTTAAATAAAAGTTAGAAGCCAAGCTGCTGTTACCTGCAGAACTAACCCTGTTACTTTGTACAAATATGTAAATATTTTGAGAAAAAAATACAGTATAAAATAGTTATTGACCAAATGCTACCAGGCTCTGCAGCAGCTCGGGTGCTTATAAACGTCATAGGGATGTAACAATATAATTTTATGTTATTAAATATGCCATTATAGTTATGTAATAACAACTTCAACCTGGAGTATTTGGGGGTTTTTGGAATCTACAGTCTATTATTACTTGTTTTATACACCTGACGTCTGACAGAACAGACTGTATGCCGACTACAACTTTTATAGCTGTTTTGGTAATTTAAACTAATTTTCCATATTATATTGTTGCATCCCTACTTCTTCAGTCAGGTTTTTTTTGTGCTTACAATTTGTGATAACTGTGAATAACTGCTTAAAAATACACCCAAATGGAGGCTGAATTTTTTTCTTCAGCAGAAATAGTTTTGATTAGAATTTTGTTCACGCCACAAAGAATCATGTACACATAGTAGAACCATGTAGCAGGAACTGACCGTAACTCCTTAGCCTTCTGTTTAACACAAAAATTTGAAAAAGAAAAAAAAAAGAGATCATGCTTACGGCTGCAGGATTCCGGCAATAGGGTTTTTCGAAGATGTAATTTTAAACTGTGTTTGTATGAACTGTTTGTTTACATTTCTTTAATAAAAAAAAAAACACACTGTTTTGTGTTTGCTTGTAGAAATTTAATCAGCATTTTGAACCAGGCTAGCTCTTTATTTTGTACTTAAAATTCTGGTACTGACACTTCCCAGGCTGAGTATAAATGAAGTTTTGTGTGCACAATTCGGTGACGCAGTTCGGAACTTGTAATGTACATGGCATGATGTATTTTTATCTTGCAGAATAAATCAATTGTATATATTTTTCTCTTGATAAATAGCTGTATGAAATTTGTTTCTGGAATATTTTTCTTCTCTTGTACGATATTCTGGCGCCCTACCAGTATTTGTCTTTACCGGGTTTTTGTTGTTTTCTGTTCTGTATAATAGTATCTAATGTTGACAGAAATTGAATTTTTTGACGTATACAGAGTGTTATGGGTTTTGGAATTTGTGGACACAGATTTAGAAGATCACCATTTACAAATAAAATATTTTACATCTATAAAGCTGCCTCTTGTTCCGTGTGTGCGCCCTGTTGGGGTTGAGCTGTGGGCGGGGTGGCTGCTGAACTCCCCAGCACGCTTGTGACTTCTTGACCGAACTGGCTTTTCAGCTTTCAGTCAAATGGTGAATGTTTAGGGCTTTAAAGCAGATAAAATTCTTGTGCCTTATATCCTTGCTCAAAGTCCTGTTTTATTTTTTAATTGGTGAATTTACCCTTGTCTATTTTTTGTTTTAAATGGGCTTATCCTATTGCCCAGACTGGTATCAAACTCCTGGTTTGAGCGATCTGACTGCCTCAGCCTCCTGAATCAGCTGGGAACAGGAATGTGCCCCTGTCCCTGGCTTTTATTTTTTCCAAACTACCTTCTAAGACTGTGTGATAAAGACTGTTTCTATCAGACTGAATATATTTTACATTTAATTGAAGGGCGCCCCGAGAATCAGAACTGTGCGGAATCCACTTCAGTCCGAGCTCTGCTTGCGAGCACGGCAACCGCGGGCCCTCCTTGGAGCTCCGGTGTGAGCCCCGCGCCACCCTGCTCCTAGGCCCGAGGAGGGGAGGGGAGGGGAGGGGCGGGGCGGGGCGGGGCGGGACGGGACGTGGCCCGCCGTTCTCCAGTGGGCCTGGCCGGCCCGGCCTCGGGGCCTCCACCTCGCCGGGAGCCTCCCTTCCCCACCGGCGCCGCCCGCTGCGAGCTGCCCGCCGAGGGGCCCCCAGCGCGCCCCAGCCGGTCGTCCTCCCACCAGACGCTGCGGTTTTCTCCGAAGGGCGCAACCGTTTGTTCCTGGGTCCCTTCTTCATTTCTGAAATTAACCCTCCTGCTCCTCGAGGCCTGGCCTTTTCCTCCGGGGCCGGCAGGCCCGAACCCCGGCTGTGAGCCCCGCGAAGCGCACCCGCGGCCTTCCCCCACCGCGCGCACCCAGCCCAGCCCAGCCCCAGCCCGAGCCGGCGGCCCCTGCTGCCCCGGTCCGGGCCGCGGCTGCGGTCTCCGCCCCTCGCTTTGGGCTCCCCCGGCCCGGTCCTGCCCTCGGCGGCCCGGCCCTGCCCTCGGCTGCCCGCTCCGACACGGCCGTCCCGCACCTGCCTGCCCGACTCCCGTGGGCGCGGGCCCGAGACCAGGCAGCCTTCTCTGCGGCGTCCCGGGCCGGACGCGAGGCGGCATCCGGTCCGGGCTTTTGGGGGTTCACTTCTGCTTCCTCTGCAACATGGTGTCTGTCCCTGTGTGACCTACGCCGCCACACGGGGTTGCTGACTGGTTTCAACATTTGTTTCCTAGTGAGTGAGACGGTATCATGCTGAGCCATTTGTATTCATTTTTGCTGAAGTGACTGTTAAAAATATTTCGTACACTTTAAAATTTAGGGTTATGTGTTGACTTCAGCGGTTTATAATCTACGGGTCGTATTTTGATGAACAGACGCTCAACTGTGATAAAGTTCACGTGGTTCCTATTTTGTGGCTTCTCGGAAATCCTTCACCCAATGTAGTCAGGCAGATACTCGCCTGTACACACCTGAACAATGTCGCAGCGCACGGTCTGTGTACAGCGCTCAGCGTCGTGCGGTCGGCCCACGAAGGGCTGAGTCACCCGACGCTGGGAAATCTGAGGGGATTTGCTGGCGTGGAAGGTGCACCGCTGGCGGGTCAGGGCGCCTTGTGCCAACCGCTCCCTGAGGTGGCACTAGTCCGCAGTGGATGTTTGTACATTTCGGACATTCTTGGCCACGCTCTGCTAATACCCATCTGCCACGACCTCTGCGCTCTACGGCCTCTCGGTCCTCTCACCGTGCTGCCCTGGCCACCGGGAAGCGGCCGTATCCCTGCCGGCTGCAGCAGTGCTTCCACAGGCCACCCTCACAAGGTCAAGCAGCTGTCACTCCTCTTCCACTGTGAACTGTACTGCTGAACAGAGTAACAGCTTTCTCTCAGGCAGAGGGGGCAGATTAAACAAAGCAGACCGGGGTTTGGGGCTGTCTGGAATCCACATACACCGAGACTGCGGTGGCAGTGCCCTGCGCCATCCAGGGCAACTGCGTGCCGCTGGGTCAGTCATGTTTGCCGTTGCAGTCGTTACATGTGGTCCCCTAGGAACATGGAGCTGCCTGGTCCGCATCGTGGCATCTCGGAGGGTCACAGCTCACCTGGTGGACAGCGCCACTGTGACGCCGAGTTCACCTTTGAAGTGAGTCAAACAGCTCTCACCATTCTGAACAGAACCGTGATTGCCATTTTTAAAAATCAAAGTGTTAGATTCTGTTGAATGTTTTTGGGCTTTTCCATTTTGGCAACAATAAAACTGCCACAATGGCACATGTATGTGGCATGGAGGGCATTTTAACTCCTTTGTTCGCACGCACACAGGAACATGGTGCACTGTGAGGCACGGCCGCCCCTGGGGAGCTGAGCCCCTCGGAACCCACAGGCTGGGCGAGGATGGCCACCTTTCCCGCTTGCCAGCTTGCTTTGTTAAGGTTTTCTACTTCACTTATTTCTGTTCTGGGTCTAAATATTTTACTTCTCCTGCTTAAAGTTTATCCTTTTCCAACACAGGTATGTTCAGTTTCCATGTACTTGGTAACTGTAGGCCATACACAAACTGTCCTTTCTGGCCGCTTAAAATAGCCTTTGATTTTGTCTATGAACCACAAGACATTCTGGTTGGCTTCCAGGTATTCGGAGATTCTCCAGGTTTCTTTTGGTCAGAGTTTTTAATGCATTTAGTACATACCAGGCCCTAGGTCAGACTCCTAGTGAGCCTCCTTTTTCAGCCTCCCGCGTGCTGGGATCACAGGTGTGCACCACCACATCCAGTCTCAAGTGTCCCGGGGACAGGGGGCACAGCACACTGGTGATTGAACCTCAGCCCCTGCACTCTGCTTAAGTAGGCACTTTAGTCTGCTGAGCTTTCTGGCCGGTCCTTCTTTTGGCCAGATTTGATTACTGTTGACTTCTCATATGCTTTGCATAACTTGAGCTTGTATGCAGTTGCTAAGTCTGGTTTACATCCTAGGACAGTGGTGGAGCGTGCCCTAGATGCCAGCTAGGTAGGTCCGAGTGGAAGCTGAGGTTACCTTGTTTCAGCTGACAGGCTGTTGCAGCAGCTACTGTCACAGTGCATGTACGTGTCTGCTTCTCTTGAGATTTTAAATGTATCTCACTATGCAGCTCAGACCCATAGTGATCATCCTGTTTTCAGCCTCCCCAATGCTGGGAGTATAGGTGTGCGCCACCACGCCCAGTCTTGATGTCCTGGGCAGGGCCAGCTCAGCATGTGGTGCCAGGGATCCAACCCCAGTCCCTGGGCTTGCCTAGGCAGGGTCTTAGTCCACTGAGCTATGTCGCTGGCCCTGAGATCTTTTTCTCAGGTCTGTAAATGGATTCTTCTCATGATGAAATGCAGCTCCACTTACACGGGAGGCCACGCCTTCGGCTGGTATCCACTCAGGTACTGAGCAGGCTGTCCTCGGCTTGGGTGTGGTGTTCAGGCACAGCCGCAGCTGGCCCTGCACTTTATTCAGCCTGACGATCTCTGTCCCCCTTGTTTATGACACATGGTGATCTTCCTGCCTCAGCTTCCCCAGGACTGGGATAGCAGGTCTGGCAGCAAACTCCATTTCTACTCTGTAACCACAGGGTTGCATGACGTCTAATGCGATTCTGTGCCCTGCTGGGATGGAGTCTGCCGTCACGCTATGCTTGACCTTCTCAATGCATCAGCTGGTCTTTGACGTCAAAGGTATTAGGGTGCAGATCACGCATCCAGAGCTGCTAACCTCCTTCATGGCTTCAGAGAAAAATCACTGCCTCCTCTGAGATGTAACTTCTGGGGGGGAGATTCACATATTTTGGTACTTGCACTGCACCCAGACTTGTATCAACTATTCTTCGAACTGGGGTGCCCTGAGACCCTGCCTTACGTCTAGGTGCAGAGGTTCCCAGCAAGGCTCTGCTCCCTGGGGCACTCCCTGAGCCCCTCCTGAGCCCAGACCACAACAGAGCGCAGGCCAGGAAATTCCTAAGTGATCACAAGCAGCTTTTATTTCAAACGCAGGTCGTGCCATAGGTCACCAAAGTGATTCACAGCAGGTGGCCGCCTCTTGGGTACTACCACTTTTCAGAAGTTTAATGTGGGACAACCATTTTTTAAATTTATTTAGAATATAATAGAAAAAATGTGTCAAATTAAGTCTTCTAAGAAAGCAAATCACAAGTTCTTGATCAGATTCAAACCACTCCATCAGTAAAGGGGATTAAAAGGAAGCATAAATAAATATGAATCAAGAAATGTCCATTTCCTGGCTTTGGCCTCTCTACAAACTCAACTCTTTAGCATTCACATGATTTCTGGGTTCTGAGAGGCAGCGGCTCTGAAGGGCCCTTGCTGTCCCCACCCAAGCACAGGCCCCAGGACTTCCCTGCCCAACATGTCTTGCTGCAGTCTCCATGGCACTGTGTGGGAACAAGGTGCTGCCCTTTCAGGGAGCCCTAGCCTTCCAGATGCCACTGCTGTGAGGAAGAGCCATCACAGATTGCCATAGCAACAGAGCCCCTGTGGCCCAGGGGCTCCACCACTTTCAGGCACTGCCCCACGGACACCTGGTACAGCCGGTTATTTTTCTGAAAAAAGGCAGCAAGAAAAATGTCATCAGATACTTGTTTTTGCTTAACTCGCCAAGCCTAGAACCAAGCTGGCGACCGCGCAGGGCCCCTGAACCCTACCGCACCCTGGCAGCCTCACCCCGAAGGTCCACTGCTGCGACCCGCCAGAGCCGTGGCACTTCATGAGGCGCGGTGGGTCTGCTGAGCGCGTTTCGGACATGTCTAGACACAGCAGGTTATTTAAAACCAATTCATGCTCTTCATTATAAACCCAGACCTACAGAAGAAAAAAAATCACCAATTTTGCAACAGATCACGAATGTCAGGACTAGCCAACCCTCCCGAGACTTGAGCACAGATGGGCTGCTGCTGTCGGGTCTCAGAGCACAAACAGCACAGGACTGTGGCCCAGGGCCAGTTTTGCGCAGCTCACTCCGTGTTAGCCAGCCAACAGGGAAAAAGGAGCACCTGTCGTCATCTGGATGTGGCATTCCCCTGGAAGACCATGGTGTCCCTTGGCAGGGTGCTCTGAGGGCTGGGCCTGGGGCTGCAGCACCGGGCTTCCTCAGCCACGGTGCCAGCAGGCTCCTGCGACACTGCTGCCCTGGAAAGAAGCACTAAGGGGGAGCAAACTTTGCTGTAGGATTTTAAGAAATCTTCCCAGCTTCAGGGCTTTCCAATTAGGTGGTTCTTCTCGTTCAGAATCTGTGTGCTGCTTGGTAGGCAGCCGCCCTGCCCTGAGCCTGGCAGCAACACTTCAGCTTGCAGTTTGCTATGCTGAGTGGTGGCAGGGTGCTGGAGCCGTGACAACACAGGACTCTGCAGAATCCTCACACTGCAGCCTTTGTAGTACGAACAAGAAGGACGGCCTGGCCGCCCTGCAGCAGCAAGCAGCTTTCTTCAGGGGGCCGCATCACCAAACTCGAAAGAAACTGCTTCCTTCCTCCTCCCTCCAAGACCACTGGTGTGCAGAGTGGGTGGCAGCAGACCACTGGCCCTGTGGGCACAGCCGCCTGGGACTCCTACCTGGCTCCCAGGAGCTGCAGTAGCAGGGCTCCGCCTCCCAGGCTTCACACCCACAGTGCCCTGCATCTCTGAAATGGCACTGCGACCCTAACGCCAGGCCCACGTGCTGCCACATCTCCTACAAGACACGGCTTTGTCTTCTGACACGCACATCCCGCCCTAGATGCTGTGCATGGATCCCCTTAGAAATACAGCCCTCAGGGTGATTTCAGAGTGCACTATTGCCACAGAGCCAGGAGTTTCTTCATTCCTGACCCAAAGCAACACTAAAACATTTGTCTTTTCTGTTTTGGTCTTTTTGTGACAGGGTCTTGCTATGCAGTTCAGGTTGGCCTTGAGCTCACACCAATACTCCTACTTCAGCTTCCCACAAATACTGAAGTTACAGGGGTGTGCCACCATGCCCAGCCTGACATTTTTAGTTTTAAAACAAAGATTAGATTAGATCACTGCTAGCTCAAGCTGTTTCATACAAACATCACTTTCAGGCCATTTTAGCGTTGAAGACATACATACTCTGACTTATGTGAATGAAGTGAACTAGCAGTTGAGAGAAGACTGTGCAGGACGCCGTGGCTCCCTACTTGGCTTGCTGGCTCTAATCCACGAGGTCCCCTCCCTTATGTGCACATAGCCACGTCGCACCCCAGCCCATATAGCAATGAAAGCACTAGTAGCGGCTTAACCAAAATGTCCTCAGGACATGAGCAGAGGTAGGAAAACAGAAGAAGATAAGGCAGCTGTCTGAAATGGCGCCAGAAAGTCCCCACTCCTGAGCGTAGTCAGCTGCTGGGCCTGCCAGTGCCCTCAGCCTGCCTGGTCTGCTAAGGACCACTCACCTGAGCAGGGTCTCCATAGTCACAGGCCTTGAGCACCACGAGGCCCCCCTTCTGGCTCGGGCGGCCCTGGGCCACCAGACACTTGTCAGTCTGGAAGTGATAGAGCTGTAAAAGAGGGAGCTCTGACTACTCTGCACACCCAGGCAGCCCAAGGTCAGAGGGCACCTGGCATGCAGGGAGCTCACACACAGTGAGCTTTCTCAGTGCCAGCACCCTCACAGTTTTAACAATCACTGGCAGTGCTGAATAGAAAGTCTAGCAAAAAACACAAATCCATTACTACAATGTAAGGGATGACAGAAATCATCATCCCACCTTGAGGATCCTGAAATCAAGGAAATGAGAAAGCAAAAGGTACAAATGGCAGCAGACATTAGCTGACATCCATGCCGATCTGGAGGTACACAGAGGTAAGCACCAGAGGCCAGGGTTCAGCCCTGGGATGCTCGGCCCAAGAGGGTGCTGCTCAAGACACCCAGCGCGCCCATGCAGGTGGCCACACTTTTCTAAGGCCAGCCGGTAAAGGAGCCCCAGCAGAGGTACTCACACTTTTGAGCCTGCATCTGAGGAGAGGGTCCCCTAAAGTGCAGTTAAGCCTAGACTTGGGCTGCGCCCCGGATCCACTTATTACAGCGCCAACGCTGATGCTCAGTGAAGGCTGCTGCTCACCCGTCCACGCTGCAGGACTCGGGGGCGCTTGGCGCCTCTGTTCACGAAGACGGGCTGCTGGACCTTGGCGTTGGGCCCGTGGACCTGCATCTCTGGGTAAATGTTATCCAGGTACCATTTGAATGAGTGGCAGCCCAGCTTCTTCCGCAACTCCACACGCTCACTGATGTTTCCGTAGCTCTTGGTCTTGAGATCCGGTCTTAAGGAAAAATATTGTTCCTGTATTTAGAGGAATGAAAGTGAATTATTATGCAACCATGTTTGAGTATTAGAGGACAATTGAAAATAGTTGTTTATAAACCAAAGTATTTTTCATTCCAACATTTTCTTGGTGATGTCAGAAGTACCAGCGGGAAATTTTCACACACTGAATATGACGGCTCACACCGCACGGCACACCTCAGTCTCAGAGAGTGAAGCGTGCAAGCTGGTGGTCTCAGCACCTCGGACTGCGCCGACTGCCTTCATGGTTACTAAGGACTGTGCTGTGCTACAAATTAAAACCAGGAAACCTAGAAATGTTCATTCATTGGGGAGCAGCAGCAAGCCACAGCGACACGTGTGGAATGCCGCCTTCTGGCTGCCTAGGATGTCAGTCTCTGTTGTTCTGGCTGAGCAAATGCAGTGCGGCCTCCAGAAACCACACGGCTGGAGACAGCAGCAGCGTCTTGCCTGGTTTCTGATTTTGCACAGAAACTCAATTTTTTTTAAATGTAATTATAACAGGGAATAAAAAAATGTCACTGCCATTTTCATCCTTCTGCATTAATTATCTGGCCTGTCTTGCAGTTTGAATGTATCTTTACCTCACGTACAAGATTTTTATAACTTTAGTCATTTGGAAAAACTAGCCAAAGGGGTGACAAAAGGGTTAAGATTCAGTCTGCACACGCGGAATGTGCTCAATACATAAAAAAAATGCAAAAATACACCTGTAAAAATTCCAAAAAATTTAAAAAGGATAGCACCAGCCCACTAACTTAGCAGTTTGCTCCGACTTCCGACAGCTGCTGCTCTGTAGCTCCCCTGTGCCTCCCTGGCACCCACAGCGCCCAGTACAGTCCCTCGGAACAGCCTCGCCCTCAGCCCTGCTCTCGTGCACCTGTACACAAGCCAGCCCAGCACCTTCCTAGCAGCCAATGTGAAGGTCAGCTGGGCAGACATTCAGAGCAAAAGGGAAGCAGCCGGCTGCAGCCCTCTGCAGTGCCAGCCTGTCCCTCCAGGCCGGGGCGTGTGCCCACCTTGTACTCGTCCAGCCAGACGTGCGCCAGGCGCAGCGAGTTGTGAGTCATGGTGTCCTGGCCTTCAGGAGAGCCGTAGGGCCGCCTCTTCCGGAAGATGTGTCCGACTCTCGAGCAAGGGATGATAAAGAGCTTCCCACCACACATCCAGATCTGGCCAAGAACAAACGTGCCTTAGTGGCGGCCTCCCAGTGCTGTGAAATCCAGGACTGCAGTTTTGCGAAATTAATCATTAACTAGGTGTGTACGAACTTCCAAGATTTTCGTTACTAATCAGAGTCCAGCAGAAGTTAGAGGTCTGGGCTGGCCTGATAGCTCAGTGGATTGCAGCGCCTATTCAGGCAGAGGGCAACAGCTGGGTTTGATCCCTGGCGTGCATGCGGGCCCTGCCCTTGGGCTCGCTGAGATAGCTACTGGGCGTGGTGGTGCAAGCCTGTAATCCCAACATTTGGGAGGCTGAAAACAGGAGAATCACTAGAGTCCGATCTACACAGTGAGACTCAAAGACCCTGTCCTAAATACAGAAAAAAATAGAAGTTAGAGGTAGACACTTTTAAATTTGTGTTGTTTTGCAATGAACTGCACTCACTGATAGCGCGCTGCTGTGCGTCTGAAACTGCTTCACACCCTCTGCTGCCTGCCTGGGCCAGGGGCGTGATCACAGGGACCTACAGACACAACGTATCGCCCAGTCCTTTCGTTTTAGCTTTTCAGATCCTTCCTTATAAAAATGTATGCTAATTTTGAAAAGCTGGGTTTTTTTTTGTGTGTGTATTTGGCTGTTATAGGGTCTCACTACACAGCTGGGACTTGTGATTCTCCTGCTTTCAGCTCCCCAACCCTGGAATTACAGGCCTGTTACCACTAAGCCTGGACTCTGGCCAGCTCAGCCCGTCCTGGGGGTGGGGCTGACATGGTGTTGGGGTTGAACCTCGGTCCCTGGGATTGCCTGAGCTTGGCTACGCAGATGCTTTAGTCCACTGAGCTATCCTGCTGGCCCCCAAAAGTGAAAAGTAATTTTTTTTAATCAAGAAAATCATAGAATGGGTTGAAATTTAAAGACCTTAGTTCTGATCTCAACTGTGCCAGGAGTTATATGAATTACTTTAAGGCATTGCTAATTTTGATGGGGCTCCATTACTTTATCTTTAAAAGAGACAACAATGAGATTCCTTTTAACCTTACATCTAGAAATCATAGAAAACTCCTGGCTTCTAACACCAGTGTAGCGTGAGCCACGTGCAATTCGTGGCAGGACCCTGCTGCTGGAGCAGGGTGTGGAGGTGGGCACTGGGCGCCCTGCAGGGGCTCAACCTCAGTCTGCAGGGTCCTGGCCCCCCAAGGCCGCCTTTCCACCCCACCCCTGCTGCCATGCACCACAGTTAATCTATAATTACAAAGCAAACATGCTCCTGTGTGCTTCTCCTTTTCTAAACATAATACTCGTATTACAGACTATGGGAAAGCAGCATCCACTAAGGAGAAGTGTCGACACAATAAAAGAATTTACAGAAAATACGGCACGATGGATGGTAACTGTATTTCACTACATGAAAAGTGAGTGAATATACACAAAATTACCCGAAACGATATTTCCAGATTCTCTCCTCCCCAGATGTCCATGCCACTGTCGTACTGACCAAGTTCACTGAAATACTGCCTGTTCATGGCAAACAGTCCTCCCGCCATCGTAGGGGACCTGGAGAAGGAAAGTGACCTTCTTTGAAAAAGTTAGCAAGACTGGTACACACGTAAGTTATTATAAAACATTTCCTTGACTATTCAGGGAAAGGACTAGGTCCTACAACTTGATTGCTGATGAAAAAAAAAGTAACCTCATTTCCAAATCACTAAGCCTCAGAATATTTCTGTACCACAGCCAGGAGGACTGAGAGCTACTTGAGGCAGATGCTGCCCTTCTAACCCACAGAGCCCAGTTATCACTGGGTGCTGGGACCTGCTGGGTCTCCACCGCCCACACTCCGGGTCAGATTCAGTGTGTGAGCAGTGGCTCTCTGGGCTGGCTGTGGCATTTTCTTAGCTGTCACGATCTGTCACATGGGGGTTGAGGGCTGGGACCCAGGATGGCGCCAACTGAAGGCACACAAGGGCAGCCTAACACATTGGTGCTGCTAGGCTGCTGTGAGCCCAGAGCTGGGGGAACAGGAGGCTGAAGCAGGCAGAACTAATAGGAACTCAGGCCTGGCTTCCACATGTCCTCCTGTGCTAGACTGAGGGCCAGGGATTGCAGCAGTCCAAACTGTGGGAGTAAGAGAAGTAAAATTCAAAAGTGAAAGAGCAAACATGGCCAGGCATCCAGAAAGTTAAAAAAGAAACAATGTTTTTTTGAAGGATAAGAAACAAGATTGAAAACAGATATAATAAAAAAGGGAACTATGTTCACAGTTAAGGAACCAAAGAAAGAGATTATCTATAGTGCAGGGGAGACAGCTCAAGCTCCTGCCCGGCAAGGAGCCATTCATACCCCAATGGGGGGTTATGAATCAACTGAGATCATCCTGAAAGGAAGCAAAAGTAAAATAGGAACTAACTTTGCACCTGAAACAGGAAGCCAGAGGTTCCTGAGCCACACCTTTAAAATCCTGAAAAATCCAGCCAACTGACACCTGGGCCACGAGCCAGGTCTTGGTAAGAGTGAGGGCAGGTACAGCGGTGCCCTCCCGATCTCCTTGCACCTGGGGGTCATTCCAGCCACCTGGCCCTCGTGGTTGGACAGGACAAAGTCAGGGTGGAGTGGCCCTGAGGAGCACTGAGAAGGAAGAATTAAGGGGAAAGAACTGAATGGTATTTTTAGCACAAGCAGCTCCGGGGCAGAAGGGTGCAGTGGCAGCGGGAGTGACGGGAGGCGTGCAGCACCCAGGCGCCCAGGCACGCGGGAACTGAGGGCAGAGCTGCAGCAGCACAGAACTGGGCAGGGGATGGTGGCGGGGGGGGGGGGGCTGCTGGGACCGCCCAGTGTCCCTCACTGCACGCCATCCCTTCCAGTGATAGTGTCTAATGGGAAAAGGATCATCTCTGGACTTGCCCCAAAGACAAGAGAAGGAGCAGAAGCCCCGAGGGAGAACACTGTTCAGCACCTTGGCTTTCACACCAGCTAAGCCCCTGGGACTGCCCACTGGGACGGAGATGCTCACACCAAACTCTGCTCTACTCACACAGCAGACTTCTGCAGCAGTGGAAGAGGACACGCTGCAGCTGTGCACAGAACATGAAGACTTTCAAACATGGCTGGACCAAGTGGCTTCTTTGCATAAAGGCTAAGAGCAGGCCACACTGCACTGGTCTTTTCAGAGACCCACCTAGGGGTGGTGGGACCACACAGGACAGCCAGGCCATGTCCATGGGTCGGAGTAACAAGCTCTGGGATGAGGCGCAGGCTGTCCCCGCCTCAACTGTGGGCAGGTTACGTGCCTGTGGTCACTGCCTGGATGCTGTTCTACTTATGTTTTCACAGAAGTGGAAGAGTAGGTTTGAGAACTCTGAAAGCACAAACCTCTGAATCTACATGAAAAGGAGAAATGGCATGCGTGGTACCATAATACTGAAGACGGAACACAAACAGAACTCAGAACTTGTGCATGACAGTGTCTTGGCGGCAGCACTGACAATGCTCATTTCTGAAACCCCAACTAGCGAGGCTTATGTGCCCCTGTTCTTCACAGCATTTTTTGTTGCACAGATGGAACTTCTCTCATCCAAAACTCACAAGATTTCCAAGCCCAACACCTTCTGGGTACTGATGGACAGGTGGACAACCCCACATGTGGCCTCGGGCAGCCGGTCACGGTGACCCCAGGACAGTGTGCACAGCCACCTTCGGGCTGTGTGGGTAGTATGCGCATGGAGTGAATTCCGTATTAGACTGGGGCTCCCCCCGAAGATACTCATCATGTATGTGTGAAATTACAAAAGCCAGCACAAATCCCAAATCGGACATGCCTCGGATCTCACACTCTATATCCAATGTATATTCAGTCCACAGCAAAGAACTCAAGAAGTAATGTCTGACAAAAGAAACTTTGTAGCGGGCCTACAGACAGCACCTGAGGCACTGCGGCTTCAGTGCACTGTCAGCCTGGAGAGCCTGCAGCTGCCCCCACAATCACCCTTAGTCCTCTTTCTTTAGGGCGTTGCACAGCACATCAAATATGCTAAGACTCAGGACTTCATGGAGAAATCAAGCTGGTGGTTTGCTCCTGCCGAGGCAGGAATTATCTTTAAGCTAGGTGTCCTGCTCTGGAAGGGCCCGGGCTCCGGAACGCAGGAAGCCTTACTTGATTGGTGCAGTGGCGCCGTCAGCTCCTCCCAGCTCTGAGAGGGGAACAAGATCCCACTTGAAGTGCAGCCCCCAGTTGAAGCCGCCCCGCACCACAGGAGAGGAGCTGTAGGCCAGCGTGTCAGCACTGATGATGTCGATCACGGGGCACACCACTGTGTGTGGGTCCCCGCGGATGGCAGCCAGCAGGGGCTGCAGCCACAGCACATTCACCTCGC